>CAUYRH010113196.1:0-19716 GCA_963574655.1 Perodicticus potto | reverse complement strand
GCATTAATTGATGCAGAAAAAGCTTTTGATTTGATTTAATAAAAACATAATAAAAATAAAATCTAAAATGAAATATTGGCTACCAAATTTGATAACATAATAAAAAATTATCACCATGATCTTTGACCTAGCAGAAAACTTTATTAATAATGTCACTACATTAATAGACCATGGATAAAAATCAGAAGACACAGGTACTGATATTTATAGCAGTACCACATGCCGTAGCAAGAAGTTGAAGACAAACGAGTGACCCTATATTGAGGTGATGAAACAAGTGGCCTCAAATAAAATGGGGTATTATGCAACAATCAAAAATAATGGACTTCGATGTATATAGGTTTCAAAACTTTGGGTGTTCAATGAAAAAAGTAAACTAAATGATATTTACTGATTTAGAAATCTACTTAAAAGCAATATGTACATTTTCAAGGATATCCACGCACTCTATACCAAATACTAATCGAGTTTATGCTATAACCATATCAGTCTATTTAAACTCATCAAAGTACCATACACAGATTAGGAAACTGAGGCTATGCAGCTTGCCTCAGAGCACACAACGCTGACTGGCAGGGGGAGGGACTAGGCCTGGACTCCTGTGCCTACATTCTTTTTTTTGCACTTTTTGGCCGGGGCTGGTTTTGAACCCACCACCTCCAGCATATGGGGCCAGAGCCCTACTCCCTTGAGCCACAGGCTCTGCCCTGTGCCTGCATTCTTAAGCACTGTGCTCTGCAACCCTTTCTGTGGCAGATGGTTTAGAAGGGCACCTAGTAAATATAACATTGTGAGAGCAACTGGGGATGGAGAGGAGATAGCAGAGTGGATAGCAGAGTGGAGAGAATAGATAAAGTTCTAAAATATAACAAACCCCAAACAATACCTACAAAGACTGATGACAAGCATGAACCAGAACAAAAAGGATGATTATTTTAAATCCATACATCTGATTTTTTTTTAAAGTGCTGACATTAGCCAAAAATGTCTAATTGCTCATCAATCTTAGACAACCAAACATTTTAGATACATGGCTATTTGCTAAATCAGCAATATTTTAGGTCAGAAATGTCTAGCTCAGAACATTCATGAGTATCTGCCTCATGTAGCCTGAAGACAACTCCCAGATTCCCTAACTCAGGAGACCTGCTCACCACTTGCTTAGGACTATTGTCCCAGATCACATTTTTTTTATGTGTGCTTAAAAATATTGATTGGATGTTTCCTAACGCATAAGACCAGTTCACCATCTAAAACCTACCCCTCTCTATGAACATGACCATTCCCTAAGCCCTTTTTCTCCTACTCTGGTTTGCTCCTCAGTTCTAGCAGTTAAGTGCTGATTCACACACACTTGACCTTGATCCTAGCCAGTATCTATCATTCCATCCGTTTTTCTGTGCACATATTCATTCAACAGACCCTGAGTTGAGTCCTCGCCATATGCCATGCAAGGTTCCAGCAACCAAGGGCACAGGGACAAGTCAGACACTAATCCTAATAACAGAAAGCTCACAGCTCAAGAAGGAAGAGAAACAAAAATGTTTCAAGCAAACTAAGTCCAGTAAATTGAAATCCTATTAATTAGATTATCATTGGTGTTAAATAATTAAAATAATATATATAAAAAATTAGCGCATTTGTAGAAAGTACTGTGGTCCATATTTAATAGCTATATCTACTTGCATAGAGCCTCCCAAAGGAAAGTGTTCATTTAATTATGGGCCATTTATTCCTTGAGTAAAGTCAGGCACCGTGGAAGGTGCTTGAGCAGAGTCAGCTAACCGGGCATCTAAAAGCTACACTCCTGTTTCCAAAGTATTGAAATAGTTTGCATTGAGAAGTGGTTGCCCCACCATAGATCATATTTGTCATTCTTTCTTGCTTATAAGGGAGGCCATGTGTATTTGAGTGATATTAGCCAGTGTAGCAAAGATATTCCAACATTTTGGTGACTTAACACAATAAGTTTACTCCAGTCCACCTGCAATGAAATGCTGGTAGTCTTGGTTAATGAAATGGGAAGGCTTCTCTCTACGGCTTGCAGATGGCCATGGTCCTACTGGGTCTTCACATGGCTTTTGTTCTGTGCTCACCTGACCCTGATATGTTTTCCTCTTCTTATAAGGATCTCACTTCTATTCATTTAGGGCCCTCCCATATGGTCTCATTTAACCACAGGGTCATCTTTATGGGCCATGATTCAGCCTTCCACACCTAGCTCTTTAAGGGACCATCCCCAAATATCACCAAATTGAGGGTTAGAGCTCCAACATCTAAATGTTGGGAAGAGATAAATCCATCCATCCCACCATCCACAAAATGTTTCATTCCCAAAGAGCTCATCACTGCATTTGCCGCAAAACTCAAGATAAAGCCTGTCGTCTCTATCACAAAAACCAAAGGCAGTTGTCAAAGAAGTTCATTTTCTCCCACCTCCTCCTGCTGAATTATGAATGATCTAGAGTTCTCTGAGTTTGTTACTTAACTTACCCACAGGCACAAAACAAATGCTAAAATAGTGTTTCGATGGCAAGAGCATTGGTATTAAAGTTTGACCTGAATTTGAATGCTGTCTCTGACATTTGTCAGATGCATCACGTTGGGCCAATTATTTTAAGTTTTGAAACACCTGGTTTCTCATCTTTAAAATGGGAAAAATAATGTATACTTTATAGGGTCTCTTGAAGTAATAACGAAAAGTATATGTAAATCACAGTGTATTAGTTTTATTGACACTAGTGACATAAAAACAGTGGCCAGAAACAACACACATTTGTTCTTTTAGGGCTCTGGAAATCTGAGAGGAGTTTTATGGGATTAAAATCAAGCTGTTTGTAGGACTGGTTCCTTCTGGAGGCTCCAGGAAATAATCTATTCTTTAGTTACCTTCTAGAAGCTGCCAACATTCCTTGGCTCATGGTCTCTTCCTCCATCATCAAAGCTCTCAGAACAGCAAATCCTCCCTTGCTGATGTCCTGTCTGTATCTTATAAAGATAGTTGTGATTACACTGTGCCCACCTAGGGTACAATAATATAATCCAAGACAATCTCCCCATCTCTGATCACATCTGCAAGGTCCCTTTGACCATCCGAGGTAACATAATCACAGATTCGAGGACTTAGAATGAGGTCATCTTTATGGGCCATGATTCAGCCTTCCACACACAACTCACTATAAATTGGAGCAGACACCTGTTAATTTTGCCTACACAGGACTCCCTTCATTAATTGAAATGTGGAGGGTTGAAGTGTTGTTCCCAATACCTCATTCTTTCCTGACAAGGTAATAGAATTATTCATCCATGCCCTGTGCCACATTCCAGAGTAGAGTGAGGCCATTCCTCAGTTTACTGATGCCTGAAATGGCCATGTGATTTTTTTTAGCCAGTGGACTATTTTGGCTAATAGATGTGATGTGACCAGAGGCTTTAAATGGGCTTGTTTGGCTTGGCTATTGTCTTGAGAAAAGGATGCCCTGGATAACTCCTGGTCCCAGAGCAAAAGCCATATGGAATGGCCTTATACCCAACACGTATTCTTTAGGAGAGCTGCCTTGGTCAACTTGTTAGTGAAAACAAGATGCTGTGGTAAGCACCTGAAATGTTGATGTCTTTTATTCAGCACTGTTAGAGCAACCACTGGCTAATGAAGGTACCCAAACCTTCGCTGGAGAAACCTCCCGGTTAAGTTCCCCAGAAACAGACCCTGTCACAAGGCTCATGGGAAAGAAGAACTCCCAGAAAAACTTGTAAGAGAATGGTTAGGTGAGACTAGGAAACATGTAATATAGTCCTAAATAGGTGATTTCAGCTCAGCTCCACAGAGGAGCTCTGAAGACAGGGTAGAAACATTCCTCAGAGAGATGTCTCCATCAAAAGAAGCGAGCTGGAGTATTAAGACCCCACTCTCATCATTCATCGTCTACAAGCTGCCTTTAGGGAAAGACAAATTCTCTGGCTTTCCATGAATATAAGCAAAGCATGTTTGGGGAACCTAGGGAAATCTCTCTGACAAAAAGACACAGGCAAAAGTTGTTTGGATCTGCAGAAATATGGTCAGAAGAGTGATAACATCTGCTGTACCAGTCCTCCCAAATCTCCGTCCATGAATGTTGGTCAAATGGGTTCTGCTTCCCGAGCCTGCTGGGTGTGTGACTCCAGCCTGACCAATCTGTATATTCCATCACTCTGGCTTCAGCAGTAGGTCCAGGGATGAGCACGCGATCCAGCTAAGTTCAATCGGAGGATGCCCTGGGAAGCTTTCTGAATTAGCTAGAAAAGAGGGACCATCCTTACATTGATGTTGCTGAGGGAACAGGGGGATAAGTCGCCTTGGTTAAAAATGGAGACAGCCAGAAACAAGCCAAGCAGAGAAGCCCTAGGAGTGAGCGTCCACGCACTGGTCGGAGCCTTGGGTTCAGCCACACCTAACTCCCACTCCAGACATGGCAGTCCTGTTGAGTCACTTGCAACCAGAATTGTTCATTGTTTATCCATATCAATATAGTCCATTCCTAAAATCCATTGAAATCTTGATAAGAATGGTTCATTTTTGTCTATTCAAATATGGTAGTTCATAACTAAAATTACTCAAATATTTTAAATCTTTGCCTCATGAAATCCTTAGAGTGACTGTCAATGGAACTTGGTTTTAATATTCCTTATTGACAGTTAACGAATATGGAGCTCAGAGTATATAAGCAGGAATTGCCCAGCATGGGAGCATTAAGCTCAGCGTTAAATCCAGATCTGCCTGGCTCAAAATCTATACCATTTTTTACTCAAAAAACCTCATTTAGACTCAAAGCAACTAGAAACACCAAACACAGTCCAATATCGCTTTTCATAGATCCTGTACACATCTTCATTTTTGCTTGTGGAAAATGTATTCATCCTTCGAGTCACCACCTCAATTATTTTACTCTCTCTCGGCCTCAGTTTCTTCAACTGTATCTCCTGCAAAGTTGTTGAAAAAATTAAACAGCGTAATAATATGTCCAGACCAATGCCCACAATATACTAGTTGCTTAAATACTTTAAAATCCATTTTGTAGACAATTAAAACCAATTTAACAAACATAGCTATAAGATAATCTTACAAGTATTTCCCATATTATTCTAATAAGCAAAATCTTTTTCAGTAATCTTGATTTTTTAAAACCAGCCTTTTCCTTACATAGGTGAGCCAGAGTGAGAAAAATCAGTGCCATTCCTCCAACCAAGGTTACCCTAGGGATTGCAAGGGAAGGGCAAATGGATTTACCAATAAAGGGTTTACTGGGTTTTGTTACATGTGTGTGGCAAGCACCATGCTCAGTTTTATATAGATGTTAAATCATTTAATCATTTAATCAAAACCAATTTATGAAGAGATATTATTATTCTTGTTTATCAGATGAGAAAACTAGGGCTCAGAAACATTAGGTATCTTGTCCAAAATCACTCAGAAGGAGAAAAAACGTATGTTACTAGATTTTTTGAGGTGAAGGGGACTAAGATCCTAGTAATTAATAGCTACACGAACTTGGGCCAGTAACATCACGGTTTTGTAAGAATTGACTGAAATAATGTCTAACCAAGTCTAGCTCATGGTAGATACTTAAATAGTGATCCCATCTTCCCCTAGACAGAAACTGTCACCTGATTCCACTTCTGTCCAACTCCAAAATACACATTCTTTGCCCTCTCTTGCCTCCCTGTCCTGTGCAGATTTGGGGCATGAAGTTTTACACAGTACAGAGCTGGAAAAAGCTTATTATTCACAGCCACCTTAGAAATTGTGTATTTAACTATTGATTGACTTTTATTTACTACGACCTTTTAAAACACACACACACCTCTCATCTACTAAAGATTTCACTGAAATTATTAGCCTATGGGCATTTATGGATACATGGCACACGGCTCTAAAAAAACACAGATTTACCCCCTTTCCTATTTTCTACCGCATCAGGACCTGAAAACCAAGTCTGATGTAATACTACATAGATTTCTTTTGTAGTTTTAATCATAACAATTGTACCAAATGACTTTTTTGTGCATGTGATAACATCATAATGGAAAACTAAATCGATAGCATATTTCTCAATCTAATTATATGCCCTGCATTTCTAAACCAGCTTTAATGAAATGCAATAAGTGGCAGTGTGGAAATTAGAAGAGTGTTACAAAAAAAAATCAGTTGCAAATAACACTGTCAGTGACAGGCATAGAAGGATGAACAGCGCTGCTCTGTGTGAACAATGCCTCCCATTGTGACCACACAATGAAAAGCCCAAAAAAGAGAAGGCGGCTTATCCAAACAAATCATCATTTTCAGAGACAAGCATTTTTTTCAGAACAAGCCCAGCCTATGCCAATTCAAAGATGTATAAGGAGCCTCAGAAGCTGTGAAACTCACCTGCTCTCCAATCTCACCTTTTACATGTTTCTCATAGGCCACCCCCAATGAACACACTAGCACCTTCATATAATTTCAATGGCTTCTTTTCTCATTTGAAGAGTAATTCAATCTCATTATAGAAAATTTGGAAAACATTAAAAGATACAAGGATATATATATCCTTTATATATATATATATTTTTTTTTTTTTTTTGGAGACAGAGTCTCACTTTATCACCCTCGGTAGAGTGCTGTGGCGTCACAGCTCACAGCAACCTTCAGCTCTTGGGCTTAGGCAATTCTCTTGCCTCAGCCTCCCAAGTAGCTGGGACTACAGGCACCTGCCACAACGCCCGGCTATTTTTTTATTGCAGTTTGGCTGGGGCCAAGTTCAAACCTACCACCTCAGTATATGGGGCCGGTGCCCCACTCACTGAGCCACAGGGGCTTCCCACCAGGAAAATTATAACTTAAAAGAACATATCCAGAAATGATCTTTTTTAACATTTTTCTATTTTTCCTTCATTTTTCTCTGCAGGTTACATATTTGAAATGATACAATAATTTGGTTGAAAGCATAATTACATAGTTCAAAGTAATAAAGTAGCTACACACAAACGCATCTAATATAAAAATACATTACTTTTACAGATACTGTATGAGTTAGTTAGGGCTGCCATAACAAAGTGTCACAGACTGGCTGGAATAAACAACAGAAATTTGTTTTCTCACTGTTGTGGAGGCTGGAACTCCAAGATGAAGGTGTCAGCAGGGTTGGGCTCTTTTTTGTTTATTTTTCTTTCTTTTTTTTCTATTTTTCTTTTTCTTTTGCAGTTTTTGGCCACCACCTCCAGCATATGGGGCCAGCATCCTACTCCTTTGAACCACAGGTGATGCCCTTTTTTCTTTCTTTCTTTCTTTCTTTCTTTTTTTTTTTTTTTTTTTTGGCTATAAAGCAAAATTGATGTAGGTTTGTAAGTGAAAAATCCATTTTAAAGGGGACAGTGTGAAATAATGGGACATCCTGGAGGAGTACATTTGGGATAGTGCTTATAAAGATTTTAATAAAATTTCAGAATTGTTCTTCCTAAGACCTCTCTCCTTGACTCACACTGGCTATTTCTGTCTGTATCTTCACATACTCTTTCTTCTGCAAGTGTCTGAGTCCAAACTTCTTTTTCTTAAAGGCAGATGAGTTATATTGGCTTAGGGCCCAATCTGACATCACTTTAACATAGTTACCTGTCTAAAGACCCTCTCTCCAAATATAGTCACATTCTCAGGAACTAGGGTTTAGGACTTCAACAGATAAATTGGGGCACAGGGGACACAGTTCACCTTGTAACAGGTGATAAGTGTGGTAATACAATATGCCACATACCCAACAACATAAATACATCATCTACAAAAAAACAGCAAATATATCACATACGATCATATATGCAAAAATATCTCTAGGTCTTGACACTAGAGGTATAAAGATGAATAAGCCAGAGTCACTGTGCCGAAGAAGTTTAAATCAGTGGTCCAAGGGGGGAGTATTTAATAAGTGGCATTAAAGAATTTACTAATACTCTGGGGAACATAAGTAAAGGTCATTTACACCATAGTCAAAATAAGCCCAAACTTCAAAAATGATAAATGTTAAGACATGAAAAGAGGACAAGGATGAAGAAGTAGAAAGAAGAGAGGAAGGAAGGGAAAGAGGAAGGTGGAGAAGAAAGAAAAAGCAGAAAACAGAAATAAGTTTTATTTGCCTCACCTGTGAATGGGTGAGATAAACATTAGCTCGCCCACTACCACATGACGGGCATTCTTCTAGCACGGAATGAAGCAGGTTTGTGGTAGGAATGCACAGTGGAAGGAGTGCCCCAGATTGTTCATGACGAAGCTGTAAGTTCACATTTCTCTACTGGTCTGATCAACACTGACCACACCTCCTCCTATACCAACACCCAGGAGCTGTATGCTGTCAATACATTCCCGCATAAATAATTCTCTAAGTATTTTTGTAAATCAGATCGTCTTAGAAATGCATGAAGCAACAGTGCATCTTACAAGGGTACATGTGAAATTTACTAGGTACAGAATATAAATGTCTTAACACAATAACTAAGAAAATGCAGCAAAGGTTATGTTAAGCAGTTTGATGAAAACGTTTCAAATTGTATATAAAACCAGCACATTGTACCCCATAATTTCATTAATGTACACAGCTATGATTTAATTAAAAAAAAAGAAAGAAAAGAAAAGAAACGCAGGAAGCAGGCGGGCTGCTGAAGGAGGCCTGGAGGGAACCCTGCAGTGAGAAGGAGCGTCCCTGTGCAGAAGGAGGCACTGCCTGGGTTCCAGCCGTGTCAGTCCGACTGTCACACCTGTGTCCTGGCTTGCAGGTGATGCCTGAGCGCTCATCTGTGTTTGCACTGTCTGTCCTTCTGCCTCAGATGCAAATCCCCGGAGGTCGGCCACCACATCTGTTCCCTTCCCGTGTCCAGTGCCACAAAAGCATTTACACAGAGATCCTGGTGAATGCTTTTCAACGCCGATGATAATGCAGGAAAGGAGCTCGGTGGCAGCACTGGTGAGGCGTGCGGAGCAGAGGCCTCATTTGTCTCACTTGTAAACAGTAAGGCCCACACCACAGGCACTGCACTGCATGGCCAGCTGGAGGCAACTGCAGGAATCCTTCAGGCCTCTGTATGTTCCCTGGAACACAGAGGAGAAATTATTTGGAGGAATAAAAAAAGAGTGAGAGAGGTGGAGACTCCCTGGGACAAGGACACTCTCAGAAACTCGGTCTGGTCCCTTTGGGGTGCTTACCACTAATTGCCTTGAAACAGGCAGGCACATAGGGCAGCACCTGTGGCTCAGCGAATAAAGCGCCGACCCCATATACTGAAGGTGGCCGGTTCAAACCTGGCCTCGGCCGAACTGCAAAACAGAAAAATAGCCGGGCGTTGTGGCGGGTGCCTGTAGTCCCAGCTACTCAGGAGGCTGAGGCAAGAGAATCGCCTGAGCTCAGGAGTTGGAGGTTGATGTGAGCTGTATGACCCACGGCACTCTACCCAGGGTGACAAAGTGAGACTCTGTCTGTACAAAAAAAAGAAAGAAAAAGGCAGGCATTTCTGTATACTCCCAGGCAGGATAGAGTGAGACTGTCCCCCACAGTGGGAACAGTCGCATATCAGCAGCACACTGTATTTATTGCAGCTTGATCTCAGAATCTAATTACCCACCCAGAAGAAATGGGTAAATCTCTGGATCATCTTGGGTTCAAGAAAAAAGACTTTAGCCAGAAGTTGCTTTTCTAATAAATAGTTCTATAATATTATTGTCCAATAAATAAGTGGTATAAATTTCTAGCCAATAATTGCTGAATTTGGTCAAAATGTAGTGACCCTAAAATTATCTTCACTCAGTGTGCACAAACACAAACCGCACCCCAGAATTATACCAATGTTGTGAATTTTTCCTAAAGAAAAAATTATTTCTCTAATAGAATTAAGTCAATTTAATTCTTGGACTAAGTTTCCATTTAGTAATATTTTTCCATCTTTATTTCTATATTACTAAAATTATTTTTGTGAATATCCACTGCTTTTCATGCACGGTTTATAATAGAGCTTTCATTTAATGATAGTTTTTTTCCACATCAAGTTGAAAGAGAATAACTTCTCTCCCTGTGAGTTTTCCTTAGAGGACATTATTTCCACAAGGTCTAATTTTCTTGATTCTATCTGTATTTATAAATCGTGCCAAGATAATTTTATTCACTCATTAATATTTTGTCAATCAAATTTTTTACCATGTCTAGTTTTAAGCCTTTGATAGTATTGTTGGGTTATTTCTCCACAAATAGTTATTCCTCAGTTCATTTTTGCATGTTTCAACTTCATTGATTGTTTATTCACCTCCAGCAATTTAATCATGTGACGTTATAGCCATTGTCAATTTTCTGTTAGTTTAATTAGTACTGTGTGTAGTATTCGATGTAAAATAATGTGTTTTTTTAACAGTGTGTTTTTATTCATTTATGAAAGCAAATCAGAAACAGAAGGAATCAAAATGCCTGAGAGGTCAAAATAGAGTGGTGAAGACTTGCAGCTTCATCCGAGTATAAACATCCCTGGAAAGGTAAGCCATCATTTATATTTGAAGGTGGGAAAAGTGATTTAAATGGTATGTGTTCCTAAGATGAAAACGAAGGTATTTGCTTTCCCAGCTGCCTGGCAGCTGAGGTGTGAGCACATCACCCAGTCTCCATCAGCCCCTTCCACATTCCTGAGGCTTGGACTCTACAGTTCAATAAACAAAGTAGGAATGTGAGGAAAGAAAAACTGGCTATTCTGTGGCATAGCTGTGTCACACACAGGTAGGCTTCTGGAATGATAGTGAGGATCTTGAATGCCATGGTAAGGTGTCTGGACTTTATTCGTTAGGTTTGAGAGCCTTGGGGGCCATATATGGCTAATTGTGTGCTCAGATCTGGGATTTATGGATTGAGGATTGTGAGTAAGGAGACAGACCTGTGTAGGGTTGACTCTGGACCCCAGTTCTGCCTCTACCCAATCCACGACACTTGGTGTCAATGCTGACCCCCTAAACCTTTATGACATGGCCTTGCCAGTGTTTGCAGCCACCTAGCCAGCAGGCTCACTCTACACGACTGGGCTTCTCTTTGCTCTCCAAACCTCCATGTTTCTAGGACCCCAGAAATCCCTTTCTCCCATTCTCTACCTGACAGCTTCCTACCCATAATTATTTCAACATGAAACAGTTACAATATTTATAATTGTTACAGTTATATGTTTATAATTATTAATAGTTACATGATTATAATTATTAATTCTTATAACTATCATAATAAGCATCTGTTGAGAATCTGCTTTATGCCACTCACCGCTATTAATCTCACCAGATAACAAAACTGAGGTCTAGAAGGTTTAACTGCCTTGTTCCAGTCTGTCTAACTAGTGAGTAAGTTCAGCCATGTCAGAGCCTAAGTGTAATACCTTCTCAATCCACCGGAGGCTGTTGCCCCAAGAAACATCTGAGTACTTATCACATATCATGTATTTTTACACCCGTTCTCTTATTTAATCCCAATAGTGAAGTAGGTGTTATTATCTTACTCTAGAGAAAACTGAATCTTTGAGAGTTTAAAGAACGTCCCGAGAGCAGCAGAATCACTGCAGCAGGTGCCTGCCATGCCCATGCCCACATCATGCTGGTTTCCCAAAGGTGAGTCCGGTCTGATCACGCCTTCAGCCCGAAGCAGCTGGTGCGCATTCCTACCGAGAGTCCAGGCTGGCTGCTGGGCTGGATTACCAGTTCTGTCCCGTCTCCCATGACTCTGCTCTTCCAGTGCAGCTGACGGGACCTGAAAGAGACAACCACACACCCCTTCTCAGAAAGCCGAAATAAAGAACCCAAAGATGACGAGGCGGGCTCGCACTGGAAATTGCAGCTTCAGCATCACAAGAACCACCACCAGCCAAGGGCAAGGCAAACCCACACGGGGTGTCTACGAGATTTAAAAGCGGGGCACTGGGTGCCACAGCTTCACCAAACCTCCCCATTCGTTGCCCAGCCGTATCCCTCAAAGACACTTGCAGTCACGAAAAGCTTCACTTAGCAAAATGACGAATGTGAGCGCATTTCGACCCAAATCCTCTGACAAAGAGTTCCCCTTCACGCTTTGAAAGAAGAGATTCAGTGTGGCCCTGATCCAGCCAGAGCTGGAACGCCTGGTGCCAGCAGCTCCGCGCCTCCAAAACGTGTGATGCTGCCTCGGGGGGAGCTTCCCGGGAGTGAGGGGGAGCGCCACGTGGAAGCCACTACTTGGCAAAATCTCCTGTTTTCTCCCGCTGTTTGCCACTCATCACTCCCCTCCTGTGCCCAGCACACTCACAGGTGCACATGTGTGCGCCTATAAGGTGCCAGAGCGCAGGGGGAGTGGGTGCTGGAGTGATGGTGCAGCTGGGGAGCCCTGGAGGCCCCAATGGACACCACCTGGCCCCCGCAGATCTGCCCCTTTGGGCACCCTGGAGGACCCAGTGGACACCACCTGGCCCCCTGCAGATCTGCCCCTGGGGGCGCCTTGGAGGCCCCAGTGGACACTGCCTGGCCCCCCGCAGATCTGCCCCTGGGGTGCCCTGGAGGCCCCAGTGGACACCGCCTGGCCCCCCGCAGATCTCGTCCGCCTCCAGCTCCTGTCAGCTCAGTTCTCTCTGGGGGTTCGTGTTTCTAGAAGAAACTAAGCTGCTTTGTGGAAAAGGCAGTGCAGAAATTCCCAAATGACTCTTTGGGAATGAATTTATCAAACTTTTCCCTCTTTAAGGGGAGCCAAGTACTTGGATTTGTGGGTAGCTATGTGAGAAAATGCAGAGAGAGAGAGAATAAGCTTATTAATAGTGACGTCTGTGCGTTCTGAATTGTCCATAATATGTGTACAGTACTTTCATATTTTGGAAAAAAGGTAAATATTAAAATGTTTCCACCCATTATCCCCACAACTAGGGCTTTTTGTTTTTTTGTTTGTTTGTTTGTTTTCGGTCAGTCTATGCAAATATCCCAATTCAGGTCAGCTAACATACCCTCAGCCTAACAGAAGAGGTGACGTCTGAGGTTGGGCGAGGCAAAAGTTTTCATGCTGAAAATGTAGAGTGGAGGAGAGAACCAGGGAAGCAGGAGGGGAGAGAGAAAAGTGAGGTGGGGAATGAAAGAAAGTGAAGAAAGAGAAGGTGTCACCAGGCTGCTCACAGCTCAGTCCCATGGGATGTGTTTCAGGAAAGCCTGTGAAACTGCTGTCCCTTTGCACAAGCTAAATTTGGAAGAACAAGAAGAATCATGTGTATCCCATTGGTGAGATTCCCAGCTTGTGCGACCCAGCCCTGCGGCCACCTCCAGGAAGCCAGTCCCTGAGTACCAGGGGCCGGATCCCGGCTGGCACCTGAGGTGTGAGTCGCACTGTAGGGCTGAGCCCACCCTCACGTGGACATGTGTGTGCTGCAGCCACAGGAATCAGCACACACCTGTCACTGAGTCCCAGGCCCTGTGGTATTTCCTGCTGCAGAGTAATCTATTCCTCTTAGCCCTGCCACAAAAGTGGCCACGGAAAGCAAGATCCAAACATCCCCTCCTCCACCTGTGACAATGTCAGTGTTGGTAGGTGATCTTCCTAGAGGGACGTCAGCAAAACGCCATGGCCAAAAAAACACAGAGCAATGCATAAACCAGGTCTTTCAGAGCATTTCATAAACCCCAAATGATTTTTAAAAATTAAGCAGCAGCTCTGCCAATTTTTATGATACAGGTAAGTTTGTTAAATTGATTAGTTAGCCTACACCAGGCTAAGTTACCCAAAAACAAAGTTCCCAAATCTCAGTCGCTTGACATTAAAAAATTATTTCAGTCTATGTCTCTGTCCAGAGTCAGGTGAAGACCTCCTCCATTTTGCAGTGACACCATCCTAGGTAGAGGCCTCCAAGGTCACCACAGAAGGGAAAAAATAAAAAGAAAAATAAGCCGAAGGCTTCGTGCAGGATGTTTTTAAAAGCCAAGTTAGGAAGCAGCTTACAGAACTTCTGCCCATGTTCCACAGGCCTGAACACCATTTCACAACCCAACCTGAGTGCAAAAGAGGCTGGGAAGTCGACTCTCTGTGTGTGCTGAGGAAAGGCCCTGGGGAAGACACAGTGTCACCATCACCACGTTAACAGTCTTAGCCTCCTGTGTGATACATGCAATGGAGATAGTGATGCTCTCTCTCTCCTCTCTCACTCTCTCTCTCAAGTTTATAGTGAGAATCAAACAAGATTATATTGGTGAACTCATCAAGCTCATGCTCAGATAATAGAGGTCCAAAAAACGGTGGTGATAGTGGTGCCAAAGAAGGTGGTGACAATAATAATTGTTGTAGTCATCATAATAGGTAGAATTACTCTTGAAATATCATTCAGCTTTATTGCCCACATTTTGATCAATATACATCAGAATGTTAGATATAAAGCAATCTGTTTTTCTCTCTTCCATCTTTTTCGATGTGAACCCCTTTCTCACTTTCTTAACACAGAGTTCTCCTGGTCCAATCTCCCTTTAGGAGTAACATCTATAACCCAAAAGGTTTGGTAATAATAGCAGGTTCTTGTTTCTTCCTCTCTGCATTTTGTTGTATTTGACATTTCCCAACCCCAAAGCCCCTCAATAAAGAAGATCCGTGACTATCTCTTGGCCCAGTCCTGGGCGGCTTTGATTATGGGCCCATAGATGGAGCCAGTGAGGAGCAGGGAAATTAATCAGAGCAGCAGGCTTGGTTTTTTCTCCACATGGAGCCAGTTCAACTAATTACCAAGTCATTTATGCAGTCAGCAGATGCACGCTTCTCTGTGCCACGCTCCATACTGAGCACTGGGGTCGTGGAAATGAGTAAGACACATCCGGGACTCGAGGGAGGGGTGCCACGTAGGGCAGCGTGAACAAACAGTGGGGTGAAGAGCAGATTCGGGGGCTTCAGGAAGAGACAGGGCTTTGGCAGACGGGGGTTTCATTCAGACAGGATCAAGGAGGCCTGTCTGAATTTGGTTCCATAGGAAGGGGGGATAACAAGATCTGAAGGATCTGATGGCTTCAGATCCCAACCTTGCAATGTAGGGCTAGATGCTAAATCTAAGTATCATATAACATGAAGCCACTAGATGATCTAATGCATGCCATATAGAAGAGAAACTCATTTCAGTTCAAGCTGGGGGAAGGGTCATGAGACAGTAGGAGAGGAGCTGGGGGTTGGGGTGTTCTCACCGAATGGGCACAAGGTAGGGGTGTTTGGTGTTTTGAGTGTGGGACAGAACCACAAGAGGCTTATGTCTTTACCTGGGGTTTATTACCTAACAAAATCAAATTATTTGAGCTGGTTGTTTGTACCCTCACATTAACCTGGTCTCTCTCCGTACACCCCTAACACCCATGAATCTGGAGGCAGCACATTGTCATGGGAGGACGTTGGCATCTATTTCAGTCAGGAATTGTTTTCCTTGAGTAAAGTTCAGGGATTGGTACCAAAGGCTGGCAAGGCTGTTCTATCTTTATCAATATCTCAGCTTCCCTCTGTCACGCCTGCCTACCATTCTGAGTAGCGTATTGCAAACACTTTAGTATGATTAAACTATGAACTGCCTGTCACTGCTTAATACTCTTTGCCTCACTTTATTCCTAAAATTTTAGCAATTAGAGACCAATATTTGACATTGCTAAAAATTCACATCCTCCCTGTGAAAATAAAACAGAAGTCAGAAGTTTGTTTTTTAATACAATTTGATTTCAAAAGATCAGGAATGCCTGGTACAATGTTGATTTTTTTTTCAAAGGTACAGGAAGGAGGATAGGACCATTTTGGAACAGAGAGCACTGGCAAAGTTTGATGTGTTAGAGAACAGAAGGATTTTTGTGAGCACAAAGGGGACAAACCTCCACTAACCACATTACAAAGGATTTACTGCAAGGATGCAAGGGAATAGTGGGGATAACACTTCATTTTACTCAGAAAATCATTTGTCTTTTAGTACCTTGGAAATTAGCATAATATAACAAGTCTCAACATTTCTAATAATATGACCTTTATCCAAATACCTGTTTCTCTACATGCATTTAATAATTATATATACACACACAGAGTATTGTATGAGTTGAGGTAATGCTAGCCATTGTAAAAAAGAAAAAAACAAACTCAAAAATATGCAAAAACTCAAATACAACAAACATATCCCCTTCAAGTAGAGTCCTCCACAGGTAATCCTGATTGATGATGGCTTTATTTAATGTGATGGTTCAGGGGCCCAGGTTCCTTCCATCTTGTGGCTCCCACACCTTCAATATGTGACTTCCAAAATCACTGTGCTTGTTTCTCACAGGAAGAAAGAGCATGGAAGATCCCACATTGGAGGCTTTATAGGGTAAAGCTGAGAAGCAGTTAATATCACTTCCATTCACATTCCACTGTCTGGGACCTCATCAAATGGTCATCTTTAGCAGCAAGTGAGACTAGGAAATGCAGCCTGGCTCAGGCCCATGAAGAAGAATAAATGGGTTTGGTGAAAGCTATTCTGTCTTTGCCAGATGTTTCTGCTGTGTTCCAGGCACTGGGCCAAGTACTAGAAAGACAGTAGTTAACACAAACGTGGCCTCCCCTCAGGGAGCCAGAAGTAGGAAAAAGAATACAGAAGTTTAACAAATAATCACAAACATATGCACAATATATATTTAAGCAATGAAGTTTAAACAATGCAATTGCAAATGTGGTGAGAACACAGAGGACAAGGGACAAAGGTAGTGAGTGTTATGGCATAGAATGCAAAAGCTAAGACATGTAGGAATAAGTAGGAATTAACCAAGCTGAGAGACAGTTGTGCATGTTTGAGAAAGTGAGAGAGAGCGTATGACTGGGCCTTGGCATAAAAAGCCATTAGTTCCATTTACTTATCAGAAAGTTGAGTGCCCACTACATGCCAGACGTTGCCCCAATCTCCACAGAACGTTCCAGAGTGCAGAGTGCAAAGCCCTGTGGTCTACTCCCTGGGAGAAAGTATTTTGATCCATCAGGCACAGATCCTCACAATCTCACAAATGGTCTCGCATATTTTGAATGATCTCAGGTGTGAATGAGGGTCTGCATGGACCTAGGTAGTTTTTCTCTGTCCATTTATGATGAAAACTATTAATACCAAGCCTGAAGCCAGGATAGCACTGGCATCCTCTTAACACAAAGACTAGCTCTGCCCTCTTAACTAGAGGCTGAAAATATGAACATATTATGTATACCATCCCCCTTCTGAGGAAATCACCCCAGCTAGTGTATGACACTTCCGGAATAGCCACCTTGATCCCCACTCTAGATTGCGCTAGCCAGGATCAGACCACACACTCATAGCCTCTAAGGTCAGGTGGCACAAACTTCCTAAAATAATAAAATATTGTTTTATGTTTATAGTAACAGCAATTTTAATGGCAATAGTAGAAGTAATATTTTTAGTAATAATTTATCTAACTTATCCAGTCAGATTTCCTCTCTTAGTTTGATAGCTAGATTCCTATTTATTTTAGAATTAAGTTCAGAGACTATTTATTATTTACAAAAATGAAAAGTTTGTATACACCAAGGCCATTTATGTTGTTTTGGATGGGTAAGAATTTACCAAAAAGTAAAAAAAAAAAAAAAAAAACTGATAGGAGTTTTGCAGTTATGGTCGAATGAAACACACATAAGCAGGACCTGAATGTAAACAGAAGTAAAGATTCCCTTGTAGGGCGGGAGGAAGGGAGGCTGGCTGTTTTGGAGACATCTGGTAATCCAATTTCCATGTTAGGTTGGTTACTGTTCTGTGTTCTAATCCCTAATTTTTTTTTTTTTACTTCTTATATTTCTTATTTGGTAATGTGATAAGTTTACAGAAACAGAATTATTAAGCTTTCTTTCACAACAGATGGGGAAATTATATTTAATGTGATCATATTTTTGTCAAATAATAATGTTATTTGGAGGTGTGAATTAATCTTTTTTCTATTTAAGGTTAATGAGAGGGTACAATCAGGTCACAATATTTGAATTTGTTAGGTAAGTCCCTCTTATAGTTGTGTCACACTCCAAAAGCTGTGCCATACACACCTACATTGTGCCTAGTAAGTGGGAGCACACCAATCCCCCCTCCTCCCCTCTTCTCTCTCCCTCATTCCCCCTCCCCCCAGCTTGAAGTGAATTGAGTTTTTCTTATATGGGGCATGTATCAGATTATCTATAAACTTCATATTAGTACTGAGTACACTGGATGTTTGCTTTTCTATTCTTACAATACTTTACTAAGAAGAACGTATTTCAACTCCATCCAGGTTAAGGCAAAAGATGTAAAGTCTCCATCTTTTGTAATGGCTGAATAGTACTCCATGGTATACATACACCACAGTCTGGTAATTCATTCCTGAGTTGGTGGGCATTTAGGTTGTTTTCACATCTTGTTGACTGTAAATTGAGCCACGATAAACAATCTAGTGCAAATATCTTTATGATAAAATGATTTTTTATTCCCTTTACAGTAGCTTCAAAGAAAATGAATACCTAGGAATATGCCTAACAAAAGAGGTGAAGGACCTCTGCAGAGGGAATTATGAAACTCTAAGAAAAGAAATAGCAGGAGACATTAACAAATGGAAGAACATACCATGCTCTTGGCTGGGAAGAATCAACATTGTTAAAATGTCTATACTGCCCAAACCGATCTTCAGATTCAATTCAATCCCCATTGAAATATCAACATCATACTTTGAAGAATTGAAAAAATAGTTCTTTATTTTGTATGAAACCAGAAAAAAACCTGTACGGTCAAGACAATTCTTAGTAATAAACATAAAGCTGGAGACGTCACTCTACAAGACTTTAGGCTATATTACAAGTCCACAGCAATCAAAACAACATGATATTGGCACAAAAACAGTGACATAGACATATGGAATTGAATAAAAAAACAAGAGATAAAACCAGTCTCTTATAGCCTTCTGATTTTTGATCAACCAAACAAATCACACACTGGGGAAAAGAACTCCTATTCAATAAATGGTGCTGGGAGAACTGGATAATCACATGCAGAAGACTGAAACTGGACCCACGTCTTTTACCACTTACAAAAATTGACCCAAGATGGATAAAAGATTTAAATCTAAGACATGAAACAATAAAAATCCTAGAAGAAACTTGTGGGAAAAACCTTAAAGATGTCCACCTGGGGAAAGATTTTATGAAGACTTCAGTGGCAATTGAATCAACAACAAAAATAAACAAATAAGACTTAATTAAATTGAGCAGCTTCTGTGTGGCTAAGGACACACAGTTAAAGCACATAGACACCCTTCAGAATGGGAAAAAATATTTGCATGTTACAAATCTGACAAAGGCTAGATAACTAAGATCTATAGAGAACTCAAATTATTCAAGAAAGAAAGAGCTAACAATCCCATCTCTCACTTGCAAAAGGACATGAAGAAAATGTTCTCGGGGCGGCACCTGTGGCTCATCGAGTAGGGCACCAGCCCCATATACTGAAGGTGGCAGGTTCAAACCCGGCCTCGGCTGAACTGCAAAACAGAAAAATAGCCGGGCGTTGTGGCGGGCACCTGTAGTCCCAGCTACTCGGGAGGCTGAGGCAAGAGAATCGCCTAAGCCCAGGAGCTGGAGGTTGCTGTGAGCAGTGTGACACCACAGCACTCTACCAAGAGTGATAAAGTGAGACTCTGTCTCTACTAAAAAAAGAAAAGAAATGCAAATCAAAACCACCCTGAGATATTAC
>CAUYRH010113195.1:0-89697 GCA_963574655.1 Perodicticus potto | reverse complement strand
GTCTTCATATAGTGATTAAAAGGCCATGAAGGCTATGTTAAATAGTTCAATGAAAATATTTCAGATTGTATATAAAGTCAGCACATTGTGCCCCATGATTGCACCAATGTACACAATTATGATTTAATAAAAATTAAAAAGAAAAAAAAGAAGTCATTAAGGGCAAGGATGTTACTTTGCATTCTTTTAAATCAACTACAATGCTCAGCAAAAAAAAAAGGGCAACTCAGTGAATGGAGTAAGAACTGTATCTAATTCTGTGTCAAATGGTGGTTATCCTTCTGGAATAACAGCCCCTAAGTCACGGGACCCCGGAGGTGCAGAGCTGACTCCCAGAGTGTTGTTCCCTTTGTTCCATGAAGGGACGATGGCTGATGAGTTAACGTGTGCTGACCACGGGCCTGATGATGCCTTTAACATGCTCTGGCCAATCCTGATGGGTTCCAGGAGGGACAGAGCCTAGAAGACATTGTTTTCTCCTGCAAAAGGATGCATGGATCTCATGGAAATGCTGAACTGCCCTTTTTCAGGAGGACTGGCTGCCTCCACGGTGTCTGCTGTTCAGCGATCAAGCATTCGTTAGGCATCTAGGTAATGGGGGTGAATAAAAAGAGACTGAACTTGGAATCAGGCTGGCCGGGATTTAGATCCTGTCTCCATCACTTCTAAGCGGCATGACCTTGGGCAACTCAGCCTCTTTGAACTTGTTTTTCTATTTGAAGTACAAAGACCATAAGGGGAAACTGAACTTCCCACAGGAGTACAGGACAAGCAGTGAGGAGGTGGCATGGCTGGAGTGGAGTGAGGAAGCGAGCAGGCAGGTCGGGGACCCTACAGGGCACAGCAAAGTTGTAGGTTTTCTTTGGAGTGATATAAGAAGCCATTGGAGCATTTTGAAGAGAAGAGAGGCATGATCTAACCTGTGTTTTCAAAAGCTTACTCTGGCTGTTGAGTGGGGAAGACTTTGAGGCAGAAGCAAGAAGTCCCCGTGGTGGCTGCTGCAATAATCCTGGTGGCTTAGAGGAGGGCGGTGATGGTGACACTGCTGCCGATAAGGGGAGTGAGAATCAGGATGTCCAAGGTGCGTCCCAAAATGTTCTAAGGTGCAATAAACAACTGAGAAATCCAAGTAGCTGAGGACAACTTCATAAAAATAAAGTAGTTCATGCTCTGCAAAAGGGGACAGGGCAAAAGAGCTAGTTGTCTTCTTTCTCAGTAATTAGAGTCTTGGATTTTAGTTGAGCATATGACCATCTAGAAAAAAGAAATTAGTCTGTACATTCTAATCTCTCCGGCAACCGTGCAAGCACATAACCAGGTTGTGGAAGTGACGTGTGCATCTACTGGGGGTTAATGACAATTAAAGGGAAGAGGCCTATCCTGCCCTTTTTTCTTCCTTTCTATGTGCAAATATGGGCATGACCAGACCTGGAACAGCCACCTTGGATTCCGGAGTGGAACCCCTGTATCAAGACTGGCAGCAATTAGGACAGAAGTCTTTGTCTCTGCTGACTCTGGCACATCAGAAGCGCCCTGGACCACTGGCATTCCTGATGAAACTTCTTTGTTTAAAACACTGTTATTTACAGCTGAACCTAATGCTGAGTCAATCAAAATATAGTAAAAACAAGAACTATGACTACATTTATTGAATGTTTGCTATGTTCTGGATAACGCGGAAGGCATCTTACACATATGTTCTTCAATCTTCACTACCCCAGACTGGGGATACTGTTATTACCATCAATTATAGACAACAATGCTGGTGTAGTGAAAGCTTAAATACCTTGTCCAAGATTGACCACATGGTTGGCTTATAATCAGCAGAGCCAGAACAGCTAGATTTTTACTAATAGAAGAAGAGGAAGACTTACTGATGAAATCGTAGGGAAAGGCAAATGACTTTGATATCCTCATCTGAGGGCATTACATTTTGACCTCTTATGTTGACACTACAATATAAATGAATTTGGGGTCTATTCCTTAGGCTGGATTTCTCTTCTTTTTCTCCTCCTCCTCCTTCTCCTCTGCTTCCTTTTTTTTTTCTTTTTTCTTTCTTTCTTTCTTTTTTTTTTTTTTGAATGAGATCAATTATTGCTCTGTCACCCAGGCTGGAGTGCAGAGGTATTATCATAGCTCCCTGCAAACTTGAACTCCTAGGCTAGTGATCTTCCTGCCTCAGCCTCCTAAGTTGCTGGGCCTGAATACAGGTATGCACCAACACACCCCACTATTTTTTCTTACTTTTTTGTAGAGATTGGGGTCTTGCTATGTTGCCTAGGCTGGTCTTGAACTCATGACCTCAAGTGATCCTCCCACCTTGGCCTCCCAAAGTGCTGGAATTATAGGCATGAGCCACCACACCTAGCCAAAATTTTAAGATATAACATTCTTTAGAGAAAATGTTTATGAATGTGGTAAATGCTAAGCACATTGACACTAACTCTATTTTTATAGTGCAACTTCGAATTTCGTAATGAAACAAAATGACACAGCTTAAGTCTTGAAGTTGATTGGGAGAGAGGCAAGTGGCTTTGAATTTTTGAGTTGCATTTTAACAATCTATCTGCAGGGTCTGAGAATGTCTCCTGCCCAGAGTGGGATCATCAGACTCATGGGGAAGGACACGGCACAAGAGTTCACTGGGTGCAAACTGGAAATCTCTCACTTACCTAGAAAGCAAAATTACAAAGCCACCTGAATAATTTGGAAAAAATAACCTGTAAATTGAGGGACTCAGAAAAACTTAATATGTACTGAGCACCTAATATATGATCCCACAAGTTGGCTTGAATATTCTTAGTTTTCTCATGAGGAAACTCAGCAATCAAAAGACCAGTCCTTGCCCCTTCCAATGCTCAGCTATTGAATGACAATATATATTTGTTCATTTAAAAACCACACTTACACCTCAATCTCAGGGCATAAATAAATCAAATTCAAATCCTAATCAGAAAAGTTAGGGTCTGTATAATGTTCAGGGCAATGGGATACATGTATTCTAGAAGGTTCACTGGGGTCCATCAAAGGAACTGTGTCCAAACAGACATAAAGGATTTTAAGGTGAGATTTCTAGTTAACTTATTTTCAGAAGCCATTTCACAACACTGGTGTCAGTAAGAAATATGTATAAATGTGATATTATGGGACAAAACAGAATGAAGAAACAAATTTCCATTGAGTAACTTTCATTCATTCATTCTACGCACACTTGTTAAGCTTATCTCTTGAAGGTCTGGTGTTTTTACTTGCAATATTTCCTTTAATACTAATGTTCATTTGATCCTGTCAACCTCACTCCCACAATTCTTTTTCTCACTTTCTGTTCTTTGGTCTCTTCCAGCTCCATGGCCCTTTGCTGCCCCCCCAAGCACATGCTCACCCCAGAGCTCTTCCCTGCTCTTCTCACATCCTCTGAGTCTCCACATCACTTACTCTCTGACTTCACTCAGTTCCCTGCTCAAATGCCACTTGTCCAGAGAGCTCTCTCTTGGACATTTCCTTCAAAACAGTGCCCCCTCCCTTTAAGCTGAGATATTTTTAACCATGTCACATATTTTCTTTCTGACATTCTATTACATAGTGTTTGTCTCAAGCTAATTGTCTTTCCGCTGATTTCCAGTGCTTGGCTTAATGCCTGGCCCACGTTAGGGGTTTATAAATGATTATTGTGTGAAGGGATAAACTTGGTAAAGGGTCACAAACTTAAGTGTGTGGTCTGTAATGTGCTTGAGGAAAATGAATGAATTGTCAAACTTTCATCATCAGGATTTCCAGATACTCTTCTTCTTTTTTTTTTTAATAGTTAAATTTTTATTTGCCAGGTTTTCATAATGTGGGGTTTGTCTTTTACAGATGACTTACAGGATGTAATAGGGAGAGCTGTCCAGATTGGCGTTAAAAAGGTAACATTTGATTTTTGCTATTCTTGCGTTTTCTTGTTTTGTTTTTTTTTTAACTAAATTTTAGTTAAAGTTCTGCAGAGTAGATGGTAAAGAGCCAATGCCATACTTGGGGTACATAGCATCCTCATGTAATATTAGCAAGTTAATAGAAATAAAATATCAGAATATTTGTTTCAGGAATTTAAGTTACACAGACCTTGTATATACTTATTTTTTATGTGATCAGAAATGTGATAAATGGCAAAATCTCTTTGAAGAAAAATTTTAAGCCTATGGGAATTACTTGGCTTCTTAAGAGGCAACTTACTATATATATATATACCCCCACATATATATATACGTATATATTTTACACATATATATATATATATATTTTTTTTTTTTCTTGAGACAGTCTCACTATGTCACCTTGGGTACAGTGCCGTGGCGTCACTGCTCACAGCAAACTCAAATTCTTTGGGCTTAAGCGATTCTCCTGCCTCAGCCTCCCAAGCAGCTGTGACTACAGGTGCCTGCCACATTGCCTGGCCATTTTTTAGTTGTAGTTGTCATTGTTTGGCAGGCCCAGGCTGATCAGGGAAAACCGGGCATCACAGCTGCATGACATGGTTGGGTCAGTGGAGGAGGTGCCGTCCCCGTCACACAGGGCATCGGTTCTACAGCTTGTGACAGAATCCTACCAGCCCACTTATCGTCTTCACCCCTATGGGCGCTAGAAGGTAGGACTCAAGGGGGAAAGGAAGAGTCGTGTCTTGTCTGCTATGGTCCTCCCAGCATCCACCTCCACAGTAGCTGCACATGGGACTATTGGTTGATACAATAAATGAATATATCACGCCAGTGTTTCAGGTGAGGAAACTGAAATTTAGAGAGGAAGTAACTCACCCCAAATCACAGAGCTGGTATACTGTGGAATTTAAACTTAGACTATTGCATTCCGATTACTTGGTTCCCCTACCACAAAGGCAATGAAAGAAGAGCTAATTACATTTACATTCAAGAACATGATTCCTATTCTTCGTTTAATCGAGGTAATATTTATGTAGCACCAAGTACACAGACCTCAAGTTTACAATTTGAGTTTTGAAATATGCATATGCCCATATAACTACCATTCTTATCAAAATGTGAGCATTTCCTAGAAAATTCTCTCAGGCACCTTGCCAAACAATCCCACCCTCACACCCCAGACAGAGGTACCCAATGTTCTGGTCCATAGGTAAAGGGACTTGCCTGTTCGTGGTGAGACAGAACTTGGCAAAGACTACAAATCAGGGTTTCTACTTCACCACCTCGGAGCGTTTCACTGGTAAACATTTACCAGCACATCACTGTGGTACAGATAATTTAAGTGTGAAGTTGAAGACAACATCTATGGGCTCGGCGCCTGTGGCTCAACAGGCTAAGGCGCCAGCCATATACACCTGAGCTGGTGGGTTCGAATCCAGCCTGGGCCCGCCAAACAACAATGATGGCTGCAACCAAAAAATGGCTGAGTGTTGTGGTGGGCACCTATAGTCCCAGCTACTTGGGAGGCAGAGGAAAGAGACTCGCTTGAGCCCAGGAATTGGAGGTTGCTGTGAGCTGTGATGCCACAGCACTCTATCCAGGGTGAAAGCTTGAGGCTCTGTCTCAAAAAAATAAATAAATAAAATAAAATAAACTATCAAAGACAACATCTATGGTTCATATAAATGGAACCATTATACACTCTTTGTTTTCACTTCTTTCATATTACATAATATTTTTGAAAATCTTCCATGTTGTTGCATGGATAGGTGGTTCATTCCTTTCTATTATTGAGTGTCCACTGTATGGACAAACCTAGATTGTTCATCCATTTTCCCACCCTGGTTTCTGGCTATTATTTTTTTTTAAAGCTGTTACTAATATTCTTGTACACGTTTTTCTGTAGACATAAGTTTTCATTTCTCTTAGATAAATACCTAACAGTGGAATCTGTGAGTTGTAGGGGTAGGTGCAAGTTTCACTTTATAAGCAAATACCCAAATGTTTCACAAAATGGTTTTACCATTTTATACACCCATCACCAATATAGGAGAATTCCAGTTGCTCTACATCTTCCTCAACATTTGCTGTTGCTGGTCTTTATAATTTCAGCCATTCTATAGGTGTCATTTTTAAGATGACTTAGAAAATACAGTCGTTTTTCAGAGGTAGGAATTCTCCTTCCAGCTCTACCAGACAGACAGGTGTTCTCCTAAACTTCCCACTTACATTATCTGTGCCCTCGTGATGTGCTGGTAAATATTTGACAGCAGAACATTCGGGGGGTGGGGTGGAGTAGAAATCCTGATTTGCAGTATTTGCCAATTTCTGTGGTGTAAATGCTCCCAACAAGGATGATTTTAAATGACCCACACTAAATACTCATTGGGAACAAGTGCACACACTAAGCCTTTAACACACCACTGTGTATCTGGTACTTCTCTGTGAGATTCAACCAGTAGAGAAGAATTTGCCTTTTCCAAAGATTACAACTCTGTGAACTCATATCTAGAACTTCATTTGCTCTGATTACAAAGCTTGGCTGAGAGGATGGACTTGGATAACGGGGAAACCCACCCAGCTCTGAAGATAGCTGGGTTTGAAATCATGGGAACATCTTAGTTACTCCTAGGGCCTGAGAAAGTCCATGGGTTCCCATTTCTAATTTGGCAAATTGACCTCCTCTGCCTAGATATCAAGGCTCCCTAAACTTTGGATTTATCTTGCCTAACTATTGATGCTTGCCTTGGATCTCTGCTGGAAACTAGCAGCTCCCACTGTTCAGTCACAAGCCAAGCAGGCCCAGGTCATCCTTGCTGTCAGAAGGATGCTCCCCATGTCGAAAATACCTGCCCCCTCCGCCTCTGCCACTTTTGCTGCCAGATTGTTCTTGCCTACCATCTACTGGTTCCATCTAGTCACCAGTGCAGTGCCCAGACTTTCACACATGGAATTATTTAATCCTTAACCCAATATTCCTGCTTTAAAGATGAGATCACTAAGGCTCATAAAATTTAAATAATCACACCCTAGAAGTTAACGGTGCCAGATTTTGAACTTAGCACTTTTTATAAGCAAAGCCCAGATGGTTTTCACTTCATAGGGAGGTCCAATCAAAATCTCTAGAACTGACTAAGACACCTGTGAATTATTAGCCCTTATAGTTGATTAACCTTTTACACACACTGAGCTGCTCCATAACCGTTATCTTCTGGACATAATTTCATACCTCACCCACCCTGTCCCAAATGGTTGCTGGCCATGCCTCTGTGGACCCTGGTAGGGGCAGAGAGGGAAAGTGGCTCACATAGTTATTAAGTTCATGTTAAAATCCTGGCCATTCACTATCTGTATGACCTTAGGCAACTTAACTGATTTCAGGATATTTGGAATAATAACATCTAACGTGGAGAACTCCCATATACATTTAATAAAATAGCATCTGTAAAGCATCAAGTCCCATACCTGGTGCCTATTAGGTGCTAAATAAATACAATACTAACCATTAGTATTTAGGTCAGCTGAAGGGGTGATTGTTAGTAGTAATGGAACGGTCGTGGTGAATCATGCCTCCTGCGTCCATGCCTTGGCATAGTTTCTTCCCACATTGACTCTGAATTTGGCTACAAGACTTGATTTGGTTTATGGAATGTTAGAAAACAGGATGAAAGTAAAGGCTTGAAAGTCACTTGCACACTGCGATTTCTTTCTTGGAATGCTGCCTCCACATGGAAAAGCCTGGGCTAGACGGTTGGAGACATGTGACTCAGCCAGTACTCAATACCAACTGCCAGCCTCATGTGTGAGGCCATCTTCACCCATCCAGCCCCAGACAAGCTGCCAGAGGACTGCAGCCACACGAACGATCCCAGGGCAGACAAGCACCAGGGTTACCCAGCTTGCTGCAGGCAAACGTTCTAATGCGTAGTATTATGAACAAATAAAATGGATGTTGTCTCAAGCACTAAACTTTGGTGTGGTATTTTAGGCAGGAAAAGGTCTTTCACATTTGCATTTCCCTGCACTTATCATGCTAGCTCATACAGAGGAGGCACGTGGTGTACATTCGGTGAGTCCTATGAAGTAGAAAACTTGTGCATGAGATTGTGATGTCTCTGGAAGCAGGGGACTAGCTTTATACAGCCTTGGTATCTCACATACTTTGGATGCAGAGAAGATGCAAAAAAAGGTTTTGGCAGTCAGGGAATCTTGATATGATTTGCATTTGAAGAAAATCAAAGCCCTGTTTATATGAACTTCTGAGATTTTTAGGTATCTTCTTGAGCCATTAGCTTTTTCACAGCATGGAATTTTTCTAAGGTAGAAACACATGAGCCCAACTTTTCATCTAAAGGCACATTCTAGCTCACATGCCAGATGTGACCATGGTCAGATGTGAGAGAAGGTCAGATGAGGCTGGCCTTCTCCTTGCAGGAGAAATTAGCAATGTCAACCAGCAAGCAACAGACACAAACAGTAACACTGATCTGCCCTTCATTCTTCCAAGCTCCTTACCGCACACCCCTCAACTTGTGACCATGAGGGCATTTTTCACCACAGTCGTACTGACATTTCTGTGGCTCCACATCTGGAAAAGTGACTTTTAAATGTTGTTTCACAACCAGGCTAGTGGCTCCCTTTTGGCCTTTAATGACACAAATACATGTCTGTGAAACTTACGACTAAGAGCTAAGAGCTTTGGACCAAGGTTTAGGAAATACTTTTGTGATATTAGCTACTGGCAGCGGACTTTATAAAGGACACCCAGAGTGTGCAGTCACCCTCTGAAGAACACAGTAGAAGAAGCACCTCACTAGGCGCTCCTAATGACCACTGAGGTCACATGCTTGCTTCAGCCATTTCTCTACCTAGCAAAGCAGACAACTTCCAGTGCGAGGAAAAGGACATTATTCTGTTTTCCATTAATGCTAATAAATGATTCAGCCCTCCTTGCACTTGGTGAAGAACAAAAAGAAAAAGCGAGGCTCCATACATTTTGGAAGAATTTACTCTAAATGCACAAAGGCATCCTCACATCATAACTCAGCTGCAGGAGGCTTTATTTGCCTTTGTTTCCCAAGCCTCCTTCCTTGGGAATCAATAAGAAGTTGGAATTTTGCAGGATCAGCTTCGCCAAGCGTTTCCTATGGGGGCAAGACTGTAAGTACGCTGCACCCACGACAGAGGACAGAAAAAAGGAAAGAAGAGGGATTAGCCACTGTTTGAGCTTTTTGCATTCCAGGCACTTAATGTACATGCTTATATTTAAGTGTAACCATGACCCAGTGTCTTAGTCCATTTAATGGTGCTCTAAAGGAATACCTGAGGCTGGGTAATTGACAGAGGGAAGAGACTTATTGGGCTCATAATTCTGCTGGCTAGAAGACTGGGCATCTGGAGAAAGCCTCAGGCTGCTTCCATGCGTGGTGGGAGGTGAAAGGGAGCTAAGAGAGTGCAGAGATCACCTGGCAAGAGAGGAAGCTGGAGACGAAGAGGAGGTGTCAGTCTCTTTTTAACAGTCTCTCCCCAGAACTAATGGATGGAGAACTCACTTAGCCACTGCCCCCTGACCTGGGAGGGCATTAAAACAGTCCTGAAGGATCCACCCCCAGGATCCAATATCTCCCTGGAGGCCTCACCTTCAACACAGAGGGCTGAATTTCAACATGAGAAGTGGAGGGGATGAACACCCAACGTGGATCACCCAGTTACATGGGAATTGTATTCTTCACACATGAGGAAACCGAGGCTGAGATGGTTAACTAATTTTCCCAGGACTCAAAAGTTAAGAAATCTGCCCAGATTAGCTAGGCACCGGCAGTCAACTAAGGGCAGAACATCAGTGTGAAATGAATCCAGCCTTAAACCAGGAAAGATATCAGTATTTAGAGTTACCTACGTGCCAGGCACCATGCTTTGAGCTTCATGTCCATTGTCTTATTTGAACTATAAGGAAAGTATGACCCTTGATTTGCAGATGAGGAAACTGCTCTGTGTGAGTCTGAGTCCAGTTCTTTGTAAACAGCTCTGTGAATAAAACACACACACACACACACACCACATGCTTTTTTTTTTGAGACAGAGTCTCACTATGTCACCCATAATAGAGTGTCATGGCATTACAGCTCACAACAACCTCAAACTCTTGGGCTTCAGTGATTCTCTTCCCTCAGCCTCCCAAGTAGCTGGGAGTGCAGGCACCAGGCACAATGCCTGGCTTTTTTTTGTTGCAGTTACCATTGTTGATTTTAGCTGGCCCAGGCTGGGTTCGAACCTGCCAGCCTTGGTGCATGTGGCTGACACCCTACCCACTGAGCTATGGGTGTTGCCCCCCACATGCTTTTTGAACCTTTCTAAAGTGGCCAATAATTTCTTAGAGTGCAGTAAGTTCTTGGGTTGAAAGGGATCCAAGAGTTTTCTAAATCCTTTGCATAAGAAGGACTTTTCTTAACAAATGTAATCAGTATAACCTAATTCTTTATATCCTCAATGAATCCCAAGCAATAAAAAAAGAAAAAAGGAAAGGACAAAAAAGAAAAAAAATCTTTTGTATGCCAGTGAAAAATACCTTCTATGTCTCTCTACAGTTTACAAAGCACTCGTAGAATCATCATCTGTTTTTACTCTCCCAACAATCCTATCAGGAAGAAAATATTATATTCACTTTACAGACAGGGAGCTAAGGATTTGAGGCATAAATAATTTTCTCCAAACCATCAGCCTGGTGGTCAGTACCAGTGATAAACTTGACACCCATGTTGAGAGAAGTTTGGATGGAAATGACTTTAAGGGACGAAGTACAGCAACAACGTACACGTGTATTTTGATCACAACTATGTGTCTGTATATACTCATCTCACTATCCTGCGTGAAAAAGCCTAATCACAAACAGATGCTAAAATGCACCCCAATGGCTTCTATCCCCTCTCTCTCAGATACTGAACACTTATTCAAGAAGCTGTGTCAGAGGAAAATTCACAGAAGGCCAACATTAGGGGAGACAAAAAGGTGTAAGAGAAAAGGCCTTTGGTAGCATATCTATAGCAAGGAGGCTATTTGGCATTGTGAGAGTGGTAGGCAGTGCAACGGATAGACCATGGACTCTGAGGTCCAACTGACTCGGGTTCAAATCCTATCTGAGCCTCTTGCCAACAAGTGTGTGATCTTGGATGATTTATTTAGCATCTCTCAGACTCAGCAAAGACACTCAGCTCACAAAGACTACCAGATGTATTGCAGCACTTGGCACAGTATGGGGAATGCGCATGATGGTGTTCAGAAAAATATAGCCCTTAATATGATAAATCTCTCATCTTCTCATCTATAAATGGGCGGAGAGCTCTTTCTCCTCTTGCTGTGGTCCCTGGAGTGATAGCCCATTCTTAGCTCACCGCTCCCTAGCTAACCTAGAGGAAACCATGGGCACAAAGAAGGAATTTGAACCAGCAATATGGCCCCAAACAAGAACATCACAGCATGCCCGCTTGGCTGCAGTGGTGTTTCCCTCGTTTCTATGTGCACGCTCAGACCAGACATTGGGAGATAGACACATTGTGGGTAAACTCATCACCTGTGAAATTGTGTTTTGATTGAGTACACCGTATATGCCCGGCCTTATCTACCCAAGTCCCTACGGAAAATTATAGAATACTATTTTCTTTTTTTAGCCCCTGTAGAAAAAGCTTCAGTTATTACATTTTTTAAAATTCAGGGCAGGCATGACCATAGCTAGCCTTGACATTTCTGAGCAGACCTGAATTTCCAGGCAAAGCATAGCTAACACAGCCGGTATATCAAGGTCTATTTCAGCACATAGAAAATGTGAGTGGATTCACAATATCCCAGAACAATCAATATTTTCCCTTGAATATCTGAAGCAGATGAACCAAATATTTAAATTAGATGATGACATGGTTTATTCAAATCCTCCCACCTGGTGAAACCACTTTTTGAATGGCATTATACCTCATGTGTACACTTACTTAACAGGTGTTTGATAATCCTTTTGAAGACATCGCATGTGAATAAGATTCTAATTCTCACATAGTTACCTTTGAATAAGAACATTACTTCCCATCTTGAAAGCAAACAACACACAGAATCATACCAGACATGCCTTATACCATGCCTTCCAACCCAGATTTAGCAGGGATTTTCCCACCTTTTCTCCTTCTTTGTGACAGCACGAAGCCTATGCAAAATGTTTTGTAAACTCCAAAGTCTTACACAAATATCAGTTGTTGTGCTAGAAAATAAACTTTACATTTGCCTTAGACCCAAACAACTGTAAAACCTTCAGAGTTGGGAGGAAACCAGGAGGTCACAGAGTCCAACCTCCCATTTTTGAGTGAGCCCCTACAAATGAAAACCAGATGACATTTTAAACAGAGCACGTTCAAATGAAATGTCATCTGCAGAGGATGCAACCCTAACACATCATAAACTCTCAGAACACAAAGCTCGTCCCCAGTTTCTCCAAGAAACCATGGGGACCAACGTGGAATTCACATATTCATTCCAGAAGTCCATAAAGGTGTATTTCTGGGTACCTCTTGGGGGAACTCATCTATTTTCATAGCTTTATTGAGCACATTTTAAGCTTATAACCCTTCCACGTGCATCTAAGAGTCACCTTTGTAATTTTCCTCCACACATTATTTTGTTACTCATAGCCAACAGATATAAAGCATAATATGAGGGCGACCTAAGCCTAGAATCCCAATTGCTGTTTGGGAATTTAAACCCTTGGCTGCCAAATACCTCCACAGTGCAAATTACAGTGGTATTCTGACCTTGAAGGTGCTTGTTCAATGAAAGGAAAAAACAAAATCAAGAAAATCACATAACAAATGGGGGACTGAGAATGGGAGGGAGAAAGAAAAAAAGAGCAAAGAGTAGCCAATCCCATGGAAGAAACTAATTTGCAAAATGAACCTTATTCGGTATAATTTTCTGGAAATTAAAAAAAATTCTCAAAAGTTATTTAAATTATATAAGCTAGCTAATTTATATATACTTCAACAAAAGTGTTTACAATTATTTAATATACGCATTTAATAATGCACTCAAAAATATTTTTAACAGACCCCTAAACACTTTCACAAACATCATCACGTATGACTTTTTCCATGGCAACCTTTGAGCAATGGATATTATTAAGATTTCGGTCTTACCAACAAGGCATAAGAGCTTGGGTCCTACAGCCCACTGTTTGGATTTATATCCCTAAACCAGACCAATTTCTTTAAAGGAGCAATTTGATATAGAAGTCAAGAGGAGCAATTTGATATAGAGTCTTGATATAGAGTCAAGAGGAGCAATTTGATATAGAAGTCAAGAGTCAAAACTGGAATCCCCAGGTTTGAAGCCACGTTCCACAACCCTCCCTGCTCCATTTTCCTTTCCTATAAGGTAGGGTGATTGCGAGAATTAAATATGCAAATGTATGTTAAGCTCACTAAGCTGAACATAAAGTGAAGTTTACTGAAAAGGGAAACTGTTATCATTTCACTCAATCAAAAAGGAAATACTGCACAGAGAAAAATAAAGTCCACCATAACCTCATCACGCAACCATTTTTTGTTTTGCAATACTTTCCCCCTTCCTTGTTGTTGGCACAGGTGTGATCTCACAGTACACACAAGTCTGAACTCCGCTGTGTTTACTCAGGACAGCAGCCCCAGTGCTCTTCTCAGCAACACCTTGTTCACTGTTGACATCCAGTAAATTTATTATAATAATTAATCACTTTCTTAAGTTTTTAAACAGTGAGGTTGCTTTAAATTTTAGAGTTAAAAATGACACTGTTAGAAATGTCTTTGGAAAGCCAACATTCCCCACTTATGGGGTTATTTCCCGAGAAAGCATTTCTCTGAGTTCACTTCTCAAGGGCAGGAAACGTGTCCCTCTTCCGTACTGTCAGGTCCCCAGAGACCAGCCCAGGGTCTGACTCCAGAAATAGTTGCGAGTGAGTGAAGGACTGAATGGGTGAGTGAATGAAGCACTTCCATAGATTCTTCTATGCTAAATATTGGGTGCAAATATATTTATAGCTCATGAAAATTTAAATGCCACATGCTAAAAAATACGGGGAACTCTCATACTATATATAACTGAAAGCATTATCAAATGGCAAGAAAATGGCGCCACACTATTTGATAAATTTTTATTTCTCCTTTCTTTATTAGGAGCAATTGGTGGTAGATTGGCAAGCAACCACTGTAAAGCAAAAACTAAATACCCCACACTTCTCCCCATTTTCCTGGGCCCTTCATTTCAACTTCCTTGGCCAATGACATTCATTCACTAAAGCTTTATTTACATTTCTGCAGTTCCACATCTGGAAAAGGAACTGCTAAACTTTTATTTTTCAAGAGCTCTTATGGCTCCCTTGTGGTCCTTTGTACAGTAAAAGTACTAAGGATTTGTGTGTTATCTTTCGGGTAAGCCTTTTTTCCCCTAATTCTGATTTTCGATGGTATAACTGGGATACATCGTTGAGTCACACAATTTTTGATTTTGAGGAAATCAAATCGATTGAGTCTGATTTCAAGAAAATACTTCCCATGCCTTTTCTCACCCTCTTTTGTTTGTTTTTAGTTTGGTTTGGTTTGGGGTTGGTTTTTATTTGCTTGTTTGTTGCTTTGTTTTGTCAATGACTTCTTAAGATATTGATTTAAAGTGCTACTTCCGTGCCCTTCCTGTGGAATGTCTTCACAACATGAGCTCCTTTCTCAGAGCCCTGAAGACATCCCTTCTCCCTGACCTATATGGCCTAAGATTTTCTCCCACCTGCACTCATTTGATTTCAGGCTTGAAACTGTATACAGCGTACAAAGCAAATGGATTGTGGTCTGTGGTTAAAAGGTACAAGAGGAAGAACTGCATCAAGTCATATTTCTGCTAATGGTGGGTCAAAAGGAAACATCCAGAAGCAGACGCAGTGGGGTTTGCCGCCCACTGGGGGAAGGTCACGTGGGCCCTGCAAGAGTCAACAGTTTAGATACGTTGAGAGCGTGCTTCAGCCCAGCCCCAGATAAGACATTAGTCCAAGTTCACTATCCCAAAGATGGGGGCTGGAGGTTGCCCAAAATCAGTGGTCTTTGTTCTCTGATTTCTGAATGCCTAGGGGCCTTCTGGGAGAGGAGGGAGACACAAAGGCATAAGCAGATCCCCACTCCCAAGCTGACACGATGCGGCTCCACATGACAAAGCAGCGTTGACGACATGCCGCAACAGTATTTGGTGTCACTGAAGTCCCTTCTTGGTTCTGTCAGGTGAAGATTTGATGGCCACCCCTGTTTCCACCGAGCATCAGGGGATATCTGCGCCCTCTCAGGAACAGCTTGCCCTCCCCAAGGAAGCTGGAAGGTGATGGGGGGAGCAGCTTTCTCTTCCTTTAGCAAACACAAGGACCAGCGCATGTGTTAGCAGCTCTGTAAGTGTTTCTCATCTTCATTCTAATAGAAGCTACTTACAGGATTGCCCACGTGACCCTATATTTTGTAAGTAGCTTCTATTACAACCAAGATGAGTGACCAACAGCATTCCACATCTGCTGTTCCTTCTCCCAACAACGCCTTATAGCAGCAATAGCGACAGGAACAATAATAGTACCAATAACAACAGCCCAAGGACCACGGAATACCTACCAGGGTTTACATGGACTATTCTGCTCAATCCTTAATGTATTTTCAGGCCGGGTAAATACTATTAGTTCTCATTTATAAGTATATTCAGGAGGAAGCAGAGAGCTAGAGAACTCAATCAGTTTCTCTAACAAAAAATGAACATTAATATGTAGCAAGACTAGATTTTAAGGCCAGGTCTGTCTGATCTCCGACTCTTTCTACTCACCACACCATCTCTAAGACTTTGGTCTGTTTCTAATATTTTTATACTCTCTAATGTATTTGGTTTGCCAAGCAGCTGTTAGTTAACAGACAAAAAGCCTCACCTGTAACCCATCAAGACAGCTAACCATGCTTTCATAATTTCAAATAATTAATAGCCCAGGGTGGCATATTTTATTAAAAAAAAAAAAAGGCAAAGTATAGTCTCTTTTGTCTTCCTCTAGTGCTGTTGACAGGCAAAAGATCAAACTACTTGGAAGAACTAGTTGCATTTTAACTTATTGGAGGTCGGTTAAAAAATTCTATCTATGTGTTTTTTTATGGTCTAAATGCATGGAAATCAGACTTTTGAAGGATGTTTTGTTGCCTTCTGTAGTGGTTTGAGAGCGTATTTCTAGAGCTATAAAAACACTGAATATGTAAATTTTGGAAACATTTATATGTTAAAAATACTGAGAAGCAACCATGTGTAAGCATTGCTAAAAGCAGGTAGAGGGAGATGGCACATTTGCAGTTTGCAGACTCCCTAGAGCTCGCTATTAATTCAATCATGTCATTTACATGAAAATGGGGCCCTCCTTTATATCAAGATGCGAAAGCCCAGCAACACGGACAATGCAAATGAGTGAGCAAAGAATACTTTGTCATAAAAATATATCATTCATTTCAATAATTTCTGTGCATTTTTGATATCAAAGTCTTTTTATGATGCTGACAGTCATCAAGCGGATGTTTGTCAGAGTACATTTCCCAGATGTCTAAATAAAACAGTTTTGCCTGATGAGTTTTACACTGAGCGCTGGAGAACAGCACTTTATTTGAATTTCTCTACTTTGGGACTATGCAGCATTTGTCTCTCCCTCAAAATGTGAATAGTTAAGGTTCTAGTTAGTTGGACCCCAATTCACAAGAAATCTCCCATCAACATCTTTATGATAGATAAGAGTAGGGAGAGGAAGTGTCTTACAAATAACAGACTCAATTGATAAATGAGCAAAAGCAGAAATAGGTCAGAAACAAGAAAATTTAGTGACTCATGACATACAGAGAAAAATGTATCCACAGTAGGAAGTCACAAAATACAAATGAGACCATCAACACCAAATACATTTGATGATAAAATCAGCAAATATTAATATTTCTTTCTTGAGTGAGATCATTCAATAGGGCCCAGGGTGTTGTCAAATGGCCACTTTCATCCACACTCATGGGAGGATCAATTTCACAATGTTGTTGGAAACTCTATATTCACACTTTGTAGGAAGATCCCAGGAGCTGTCCATAATTTCTTACTTGTGGCTCTCAAAATTATGGAAAAAACATTACAATCATAATATTCACCATACTGGTATAAAATAACAAAAATTGTAAAAATCAGCTAAATCTCTAGGAATAAGTTGTCCTCTTTTTTTTTTTTTTTTTTTTTTAGAGACAGAGTCTCACTTTATTGCCATCAGTAGAGTGCTGTGGCATCACAGCTCACAGCAACCTCCAGCTCCTGGGCATAGGCGATTATCTTGCTTCAGCCTCCCAAGTAGCTGAGACTACAGGTACCCGCCACAACGCCCGGCTATTTTGCAGCTTGGCTGGTGCCGGGGTCGAACCCCCCACCCTCAGTATGGGGCTGGCGCCCTATCCTCTGAGCCACAAACTGCCCAAGTTGTCCTCTTATTGATGGAAGGAAATACTTGGCAAGCATTGGTAAGTGAGAAAAATACAATTCAAGCATCTTTTTAAAGTAATATTTTTTAAATATCTGTTGTAATGCAAATTAAAACAGAAAAGATAAATGTATAGTCCAAACACAGTCACTTGTGAAAAAAGAATGAAAGAAAGAAATACTGAGAAAAAAATAAGCCAAATACTTAACTCTTGAAGTCTATGTGTGGTGAACGCTGCAAGGTATTTATTTTTGTCTCAATTTATCTTATACATGCATTATAAATATGCATTATATTGAAAGTAGAGATAAAGGGCATTAGAAAAAGCAAAAAAGAACTATGCAAAGGGTCTCGGTGACATGTTGCTTCCAAAGGCTACATGAGATGGTTCCCCACAGAGATTACACACTCAATTTGGAGAAGCCTGCATATATACACTACGATTTAATTAATGGCATTTTTACCCAAACTGATTTGAAATTTTAATGTTTTAAAACAATGTCAAAAATCTTGAGTATTCACACATTTGGCCCCAGTTTCTGAGAAGACAGCAGATGTATTCCATGTGTGTCCGGAGAAATCAGAATGTGCACATGGATGGAAGTTGTGCAGGAAGCCAGAGTCTAGCTTAGCATGTGGAAGAATTTTCCACCTTCAGACACAGCCGACAGCCTACGAACATATTGACTCTTCTCAACTTGGACAAGATTTTAGCAGAGGCTGTCACGTCATGTGCTAAAACATAGGAGAAATGATGTCTTTCCTAGAGCGTCTTTGACCTCCACCTGAGTAATCCTCGTCTCAGCAAAGGACACCACACACTTGCTGAAGACAGATGTGTGACCTTCCATTTCCTTCACCGTACTCAAAACACCAGCGAATTCCATCTCCCGTCCCTACCACTTACCATCCTGATCCAACTAAGAATCACATTTCCTGCGGGCTCTGAGGGGATCCACATGCTTCCTTTCCTGATTCCCTTTCTGCCTGCACGCCTGAAAGATATATCTACTGATACAGATTGAAGCCACTCCCCAATCCCAACTTGTAGCCTTTCAGAGGTTTCCCAGACCACCAAAATTAAATCCCTAATTGAAAATTGAAACCCCTTTCCCTGCTCTAATAAAATCTGGCCACAACTATTTCTTCAACCTAATTGCAGGCCATTTGTTTCAGCCATACACATTCATTCATTCCCTCTCTCTCCTTGCCATTGACTTCGGCCTGTTCGTTCTCCCCCAAGACGGTCACAGCCGGCTTCTCTAACATAAGCCTTTGTTAAATATCATGTCCCCAAGGAGGACTTCCCTGACTACTCTACCTGAGGTCTCCACCAATTTATTCTCTCCCAATCAATCTCCTTTTTTATTTTTTCTTATCACTTCGATCGCTGCTTGATATTTTCTTACTTATTTTTCTTCTTGTTTATCATATATACATTTTTTTTATTAAATCAGGCAACCTTCAGAAACAGAAAAGATTCAGAGAACTCCCTGTTTTTCTTTTCAAAATTGACTTCATCTAACGCAAACTCCAGGAGGGAGGAACCTTGTTAATCTTGTCCACTGCTTCATTCAAAATGCCTAGCATAATGCAGCTGCTTAATTAACACAGACGCATGAATGTCAGATACACTTTACGGTGACCGAATTCCACTCTTGGAGAACACAAACACAGTATCTGAGGAGTTAGGCTGCTTCCCTGAAATCCCTCTGTTCCAACTGACTCCTTAACTCTTTACGAGCCATTTAACAAAGCAGTGACTAGTGGAATTTCAAAGTGACACTTCAGGACATGACTGTTTCCTGTTTTTCAAAAAAAAAAAAATAATAACTCATTCTTTGAAGGGTGGTTATTGAGAAATAACTACCAAGAACACATGGGCCCTTGCTCTTAATTTCCTCCCATCACTCTCTGACTGTTCCAGGGGTGGAAGCCTTGTTCCCAAGGAGAGGGCAGGCACCAGCCCTTAGCGTCACATCTGGTCCTTGTGACATCCCTTCTAACACAGACTAGTTACATGGTAGGCATTCGCATACAGGTGAGTGACTTAAAAGCAAAACTGTGAAGCCGGGCGCAGTGGCTCACGCCTGTAATCTTAGCACTCTGAGAGGCCAAGGCAGATGGATTGATGGAGCTCAAGAGTTTAAGATCAGTCTGAGCAAGAGTAAAGAGTAAGACCCTGTCTCTAAAAAATAGCCAGGTGTTGTGGCAGGTGCCTGTAGTCCCAGCTGCTTTGGAAGCTGAGATAAGAGGATTGGTTAAGGCCAAGAGTTTGAGGTTGCTGTGAGCTATGATGCTACAGCACTCTACCCAAAATGACAAAGTGAAACTGTGCCTCAAAAACAAACAAACATAAAACCAGTGAAAACAATGCATGCCATTAACAATGTTCTCTAAGAAAGTGAAGCTCTTTTCCAGCTTAAAAACTCCAAAACATAATAAATGTTGCATCCATCCATCTAGACATTGCAATCGGTGATCTCAACATAGGTCCCCTGGAGAGAGAGTCAGGGCTTGGTTAGGGGAGAAAATGAAGGCAGCTCCAGAAAGAGTGAGGGACTGTGGAATTCTTGCACAAGGTGACCTGGAAGGCCCTTTCTGGGTCTGTTAGCAAAGCTGCCAGAGTGTCCAGTTCCCCTCCACACGCACACAGGTAGCCAGAGGCAGCCTGGGGCAATGGCACAACCTCAGGCTTTGGGTTGGCCTAGCCCAATCCCACCCCTACCATCTGCTACCTAAGCTTCCTTGGACAAGCCATTTTGTTTAGCTAAGGTTCAAATTCCCTTGCCGGCAACAAAAAAAAGAAAAGAAAAGAAAAGAAAAATGATAGTTATTTCTGCATTACAGAAATAGTCAGAAGATTAAGTCAACTTATGTATGGAAAAGCTCCTGCAAGTCCTGGCACCTAGTAGATAATTTACATGAGTTATTTTCTCCTCCTTTCCTGAGCACAGAGAACTTGAAGATGCCAGGTTTCCCACACTGTAGAAATTTGAACAGTCTAAGAATCAAAAGTCAACCATACCATCATCCAAAATCACCATTTCCCTCTTATCCCCACCTGAGACCTGGCCCCTAGATTGATAATCCCTTTGAACAATGTCCTCTGGGCCCCAGCATGACTGAGAAGGGAGAGGTCACACCAGACTCTGGATTGGGTAGAAGGTAAACAGTGAGAACATCAATTGAAATAGGGGCCACAGGAAAAGAACAAGATCGGGAGTTTGGTTGGGGATTGGGTAAATCTATGACACCTTTTCAATAATGCTAATGACCATTTCCAAGAAGTATGTGGATGCACACGTCTGAAACTCTGCAGTGAGTTCATGCTTCAAGAAAGATACTTAGGTAACATGGCATATGATACAGGTATGTGACAGTTAAAACCGTAAGTATGTGCAGGGGTGTCTATGTGTATTGGAGAGAGAGAAAGATGTCACCTGGGGAGACTGTGTCAAGTAAGAAGAAAACCCATTCTGAAGGGCTGTCGTGCTAGAAAGTACCCACAATTACAGGGGTGAGCAGAAGCAGCGAGGTGCTGGTAGACATCCAACAGTCTGCCCTTGATAGAAGGGCTGGTATTTAACCTCTGCCAATTTCTGTAGTGTAAGCATTCCACTATGGCCAATTCCAAGCTACTAAGAAGACATCAACGGGCTCACAAAAGCTGGGACAAATGAACGCTGTCCCTTCCAGGCAGGTAGGAGTCAGCTCCAGCCACAACACAGGGTGGTAGGAAGCAGAGGATTCAAAGGACTGGCTGGCAACAAAGTAGGGAAGTATAAAAGAAAAAAATAAAATATAACAGAACTATAGTATCACAAAAACCAAGGGACTTGAGTTTGTCAGTGGGGGGTGCGGCAGTCACAGTAGAAAGGTACAATAGATAAACACAAAAGATGTAATTCAGCTTTGCCAACATGTAGGTGAGTGAGGCTTTAGAGGTAGATTTTGAAGAAGGGCAGGAGGCAGGTCAAGCTTAAGAGTAAACACATGGGAAGGAGATGGAGACACGTGTAGGCAATCCTTTCCACGCATGGGCTGAGGAAGGCAGGGGAGAAATCAAGCAAAGTCTCTGGGGGAAAGCAGGGTCAAGGCAGGGTAGGGTTTGAGAAAAATCTGAGAAGCATGAAGCACTTAGCTGGGCATGAGCCCAGTAGCCAGTGGAGATGGATGCCCACCCATGTCAAAAGGAGAAGCCGCAGGTCATGCAGTAAAGAGCTCTACAGAATGCAGAGAAAGGCTCTCAGGAAACATTCCCCTGCCTACTCTGTTGTTATTACCTCTAATGTAAAAGAAATAGCTGTGGCCCAGCTTGAATTCTGAGGTCATGGACAGTCAGGAGCGATCCTGATCATCTCACATTCATAAAGTACTTGGAGCGCCATGTGGGTGAATATCTACAATTGCTACCAATTACATATTCCACTGATGTGAATCATGGAAAGATCCAACAGCCGTTACTTCCAAAGATAATACCTAGAAAATGAACTTGCTTCTGCTTTTCCTAATTTGACAGTCGCTATTTGGGGGATTTTATGAGCTCATTCCTTATATGTACTCAATACAAGAGTAACATTTGTTTTAAATCCCTGAAATCATTCCTTTGGGACTAAGAATTTATTTTTCTATGGTAAATGTAAGAAAGTTAGGCAGTTATAAAAGCATAAAAGTCAGTAACTTATATGTAAATTAAACCAACTGATCCAAATATTTTAAGTAACACTGGTTACTGTACCTTGGATTTCATACAAATATTGAATTAGGTTTATTTATATTAGTTAGTCAAAATTTGGAAAATGAAAAAGGGGAAACTCACTTTAACTTTAGGAAAAAACTTTGGCTCACATCTAACAGGATAATTAGGCATCACTTCTCAGGGGAGAACAATTAAAAGAAAGCCCTCTCTCTTCTAGGAAATACTGTTATTTTTTCAAAGATGCATGTGTTAGTACTATAGTTTTTCCTATTGCATGAAGAACAGAAACGTTTCTTCATGTGCCCTGATGCCATATGGATTAATATTCCTATTTTTTACAATAAATAATATATATTATATGTAAATATATATGTATATTTAAATGCACAGGAAAATAAAAAAATATCTGGCAGTAGATACACCCAGTGAAAACAATCATGATTTTTGATGAAGAGAGAGAACCCACAATAGAGAATTATATTAATTGCAACTTTGGACTTATTTATTCATTTTTTTGTTTTTTAAGGCCATATTATAAATTTAATTTATTTTTTAAAAGAAATTCTATTGGGTAAATTTAAGGTATATAGCATGATGTTAAGAGATACATGGTGGCACCTGCGGTTCAAAGGAGTAGGGCGCCAGCCCCACGTGCCGGAGGTGGTGGGTTCAAACTCAGCCTTGGCCAAAAAAAACTGCAAAAGAAAAAAAAAAGAGAGAGATACATATAGATAGTAAAAAGGTTATTATTCACTGGGCACAGTGGCTCATGCCTATAATCCCAGCACTTTGGGAAGTCCAGACAAGTGGATCACTTGAGTTCAGGAGTTCAGGATCAGCCTGAGCAAGAGCAAGACCTTGTTTCTACTAAAAAATAGAAAAACTATCCAGGCATCATGGCAGGTGGTTGTAGTCCCAGCTATTTGGGAGGCTGAGGAAGGACGATTTCTTGGGTCCAAGAGTTTGAGGTTGTTGTGAGCTATAATGAGTCATGGCACTTTACCCAGGGTGATAGAGTCAGACTCTGCCTCAAAAAAAGTTACTATTGTTAAATTAACATAACCACTATTTCACATAGTAACTTTTTTTATTGTTTGCTTTTCCAGCAAGGACAGCTACAAATCTATTCATGCAGCAGGAATTCCACATACAGTACAATTCTGTTACATACAGTCCTAATGTACAAGGTCTGACAATTAAGTTCACAAACTTGCACCATGTGCTTGGCCACGCTGTGAGGTCGGTGAGGTTTTATAACCCCGGTATATCAGTGTCTGCCATACTGGCTGTACCAATTTACTTTTCCATCAACAGTGCACAGGAGTTTCCTTTCTTCACAGCCTCATCAAAGGTTTTCTTTTGAGTTTTGGGTAAGAGCCATTGTAATACGTGGTAAATGTCAAGTGGCATCTTGTAATGTTTTGATTTGCATGACCCTGATAGATTAATGATGTCACACACCCTCCTTATACATGTTAGAAGACTTTCAGGTCTTCTTTGGAGAAAGGTCTATTCATATCTTTTGTCCCATTTTCCCACTATGGAATAGTATGAGTTCTTTATCAATTTGGGTATTGACCCCTCATCGGAAATGTGGTTTGTACATACTTCTTAGTTTATAGACTGTTCATTTTGTTTATTTAGTAATTAAACTGAATAATTTTTTGAATTATTTATTTATTTATATATAATGGTATATCTAATTGTTATACATAAAATGTCATCTTACAAAAAGGTGACCAACATGTACAGAATATTTTGTAACAATTTTGAAAAAATTTGTAATGCATATTTTGTAAATAAAGCTACATTTAACTACAATTTCCCATTTTCCCTATGTGTGACAACTTCATAGGCAACTTTTGAGATACACTGTACTCTACATTTTTGAAACTTGCCATTTATTTTTACAACATACAATATCTTTTAGACTCATCTAAGTTAGTTTGTCCATGCAATGCGTCATTTTACTATGCATAGACACACAGGATTATTAGGCTTTGCCCTACAGGTGAAGAAATAGTTGCCACACATATAACAGATTCATTGTTGTCAATATACATATCATTTCTAAAAAATCAATAAAAAAGGACAATAGAAAAAATGGGCAAACAATATAAACAGCCAGTTTGCAGAATAAAATACAGACAAAACCATGCTGGGCTTCAGTATTACCAAAGGTAGCAGTTCCCATATAGTTCCCAAGATCATTTCCAAGAATACACGCAATTAAAACCATTTTCATAATAATGCTACACTATCTGTTCTTTTCTTTGTCTTGACATTGATGCACAGCAGTGGGGGGATGAAGCGGGGGGGGGGGGCTTAGCACAAATCTAAGCAGTGATACCAAACTATATAGGAATAGTCATATTTGTCAGCACCATGTACTTTGAGTTAACAAGAAAATTCCTTGATGAGGGAGTAAAAATTATAAATCATAATATATCTCTACCATTAAGTACATGACTTTTCAATATTCCATGAGACAGAAGGAAAAGAATGATGACCATGTCTAGGAAAGGCATTTGTGTGATCATTTTCAGCTCAACTAGCGACTTACTTTATGTAATACCATTTTAGTTGAAAAAGCAACCAATAACTATTTATTAAGATGCATACTTGGCAGAGATTCTCCCAAAAGTGAACAAAGTGAGACACTCACTTAAAAAAAAAACAATTGACAGTATTTGTTGACTACGATAAACTTTGAGATTTCTAGAAAAAATATTTAAATTATAAGGAAGTTATATTTGCTTCTGTGAACTTGATGGAGTTAAGCTTTTCAATCCTTAAAGACATTTCTGATAAGATTGGTGATATTAATGAATGTGATCTTTTTGCTATTGCATAATGAAATGTGCCAAATCTGGAAGATACGCAAAACTTAGTGAACCAATATTTTCCAAATAACCAATGCATGTTATTACATATCTGTGAGTGGGTAAAATATCCATTCAAAGCATAAGACCAATGGATTTTAATATTACAACTCATGAAAAGTTCACGGGAAAAGTTCAGATTCCACACTGAAAACTAACATTTCAGGAACTAGTACTTGTAGAATTTTGGTGTAGCAACAAAGAAGAATATTTATATTTATCTCAAGATCTTATTAGAATATTCCTTCGTTTTCCAGGCACAAATCTAAGTGAGGCAAATTTTCTTGAACCAAAACAAATATCAACAGATGAATGCAGAATCTGACATGGCTATCCATCCATCTTCTATTACGAACATTAAAGAGATTTGCAAACATATGAAATAGTGCCAAAACAAAAGCTCTTTGGGGTCCTAAAATTTTTTTAGCATGTCAGAGGATCCTGAGAGCAAAACTGAAAACCCTTGTCAAGGAAATCAAAGTTACATTTAGAAAGCATATGTAATCATCAGCTTGGCTAAAATTTTCAGAACTAATAACATCAAGTGTTAATGAGAATACACAAAGGTGGGTATTCTTACACTCTGAATACAGAAGGGAATGCGATTTGGTTGATCATTTTGAAATACAAAGAGTCTGTGCCTATTACAGAGGTTAGCCAACTTTTTCAATGAAGACCACATGACAAATATCAGTATCTTGGGTGTTGCAGGTTATAGTTTTGACTATTCAACTCTACCATTTCAGCACAATGGCAGCCACAGAGGGTATGTAAATGGATGGGCATGGCTGTGTTCCAATAAAACTTTATTTATATTTAAAATGCGTATGTCCTATGACCCAGCAATTCTTCATTTAAATTGAATGAAGAGAAATACACCTGTATAGTGTCTAATATGCTTAGGGTACCATTCTGATCACTACATATACCTTAACCCAGTTAGCCTTCAAAGCAGTTCCATGAAGTAAATATTAGTTTCTCCAGTCTATAGATGAGGACATTGAGGCCAGAGCAGTTAAGTAAATTGCCTAAAGTTAACACAACTAATACCCAGTGTTTTCTGCAATATTCTTTTTTATAATAAAATTCTAGAAGTAACCCATATGTTTAGGGTTAAACATTATACTTGATCTGGCTGGCATCTGTGTGTAAATAGATCTCTCAAAGTTAAGTGGTTTCCTGCCTTCTTTGCCTATTCACTTTTTCCAAAGAATGTTTGAAGTCCTACTTTCTCCTTAGGGCTTTTGTTGGCCATGCAGGCCCCTGTCATTCTTAATTCTCATAGAACATTCTCTCTGAAGCCTATGCAGTACCTGTGCACTTCATGGCCCTCGCAGTTGCGTGTTGTAAGGTGGTGGTGGTGGAAGGTCCCTTTACTGTTCCCGTGGCATGTCTTCTACGCCCCGGTGGCCCAGCAGTTCTTCAAGGGTTGGGAGTGAAGGGATCTTATGCTCCTTTTGTATTCCTTGTGGGCTGTGGCCATCCGTCCCACCTCAACTGCTGCCACTCACGTGTAAGCAGCCCTCCTACCCAGTTGGAACTGAAAGTCTCCAGAAAAGAGCCCTTTTCCATTCTTGCTTACTTCAAACATGCTATCTTCATCACATCCATGGTGAACATTACACGAAGCTTAATTCAGATCAGAAGCTCAGCTCAGGAGCCTCTGGTGGCTTCCCCCGGGAAATCACAGTGTTCTCCATGGCCTTCAAAGCCTGACTTTATTTGATCTGACCTCCTGTTCTCTTGTCCCAGTGCTATCCTGGCATACTGTGCTCCAGGCATACAGCAGTCTGTGCCATTCCCATGACAGACCAAGACCCTCCTATTGCCTCTGCCTGGACATCCTTCTGGGAAATGTTGGGAAGCCTCCTTCTCTCACTACCTGAAGGTCCCTGCTCAAATGTCCCCTCACCACCATGGCTAAACAAGCAAACCACCCTCCTTAACTTAAGGAGAGCCAACTCCTTAACTCTCTCTTTCCTTCCTCAGCATCACCTTCTTCACCTACCTCGTCAGACGTCAGTACATCTTCTGTGCATATGTGTGTTTACCACCTCTCTCTTCCTACAAGACAATCTAAAACAACGCCTGCAACTCGGCTTTTCCATAAATATATTGATTGAGTGAGCCTCTATCTCTTCACTTCTATGATAGAGATAATACTGACTTCACAAGATTAGCGATAATTATTATTTATTTTATTATTAGAATATAATAACAAATAATGTCATGTGCATTGCTAATCCTTTTGCCTGAATTATCCCATGGACCTGATAACAGCCAAATGGGATAGATAAGACTATTACCCCTACTTTACAGACTTCCTGTTGATGTTACTGCTCTAACAGGGTTCTACGTGTGTGACACCCCAACATTCCCTAGACCAGGCGGATGTGTGCCTGTGCTTAGGATCTGCAAGCACTGGGTCTCAGGGAGTCACTGTGGCTCAGAGGGACTGCTCAGGTGAAAAGGGGACCTTTTCCCCACAATGGATTTTTCTTAAACACTGCCTGGCAAGGGTGTTTGCTAAGTCCATTTTCTGATCAGATAACAGTTTGACACTAATTCTTCTATTTTCAGCTGGCACCAAACCCGGTCCTCAACTTTATCACCCATCGGTTATCTGTGTCGCCTGGAAGGAACTCCGGGTAAGGTACAGGAAAAAGGTGGGGGTATTGTTGGAGCTTCCTGCTGGCCGGTACACTGGCCTATTGTTGGATTTATTTTTTTAAACTATCACATCACAATTATCCCGGCAACATCCTTTTTCCATCCTGGACCTGATACAATATTTATTGAACTATACAAACTGCGTCAATACATGATTCTTTCTGTATGGCTGCCCAAGTTCTTTAGGGTATCTTTCTTTTTATTTAATGTGTTAAAATATTTTGCTAATTGCCATGTGATTAGCCAACTCCCCCAACTTGAAATCATAATTTTTTTAAAACAGAAAGAGGCCACAGATAGAACTTTGCTCAACCACCCCATCTTTTTAAAAAAAACGAACAACAGAAGTAGGGGAGAGATGTGTACAGGCTTGGTAAGCTCTCACCTAACAGGCACGATGTGTGGGTATAGAGCATACCTCCTAGGGGAAGGGCTCAACTGCAACTTGGACTTTACCTAGCAAAGGCAAACAGTGCAACATATTTGTATGTTCCCTTATATTAATCTGAAATTTAAAAAAAAAGAAAAACCAGGAAAAAAGTCAATGAGAAGCATTTCCTATAAAATAAATAACCCCCCCCCCCAAATATATAACAAAATAGCACCTCATTGAGATTATTAAGTGCCAGGCACTGAACTGTGCTTTATTTCATTAATGTACCACCACCACCCCATGACTGTTAATAGTCCCATTTTACAGATGGGGAAACTGAGCTAAGAAAAGTGGTCTGATGACATCCCCGACAGGTCAAGATGTGAACTCTGATGCCTGGAAGTCCTACTCCAGACCTCTGACTACACTATAAAAGAGAAAAATGATATGCCCTCAAAAGGTCCTGCCATTTTAACTTGTCTTCAGCTGAATTCTGTGAGTAGTGGATCCACAGGGCAGGGAGCTCACCCTCATCAAGGCTGGTTCTGTGTGGATGATTCATCGTGTGCCCCTGTAGAGAGAGTCATTTAGCTAGATATTCAGGTGCATTTTAGAAGCCAGAAGCAATATGGCAATACTGAAGCTGCCAGAGTACCTCATTCCTATTTCCTCCTCTTCATTATTTCCATTTCATTACAACAGCAAGTCTTCCCAACCAAACCAGCGTGAGAAAGGCCCTTTGCACCCTCACTTTGTGACCTTCCCTACCATTGTCTCTTTGGATTCTTAAATTGATGTGTGAACAGATCACAGAGAACCTGTCAAGTTGGGGAGTGTCAGAGGCATCTCCATTTTATTCCAAATAGGAGGTCTGTTCCTGGGTCATAGAGCAATACAACTATTTAGTGACAAAGGTGTTAGTCAAAAAGAGAAGAGAAGTCATGTATGTTGACAACGAATCATGTTCCAGACATATTTTGCAATGAAATAGTAATAGCAGGAATACTACTACTATTACTACTACTACTAATAATACCAATAATAATAATCATAGCTAACATGTATTGAGCTCTTGAAATTTGTCAGGCACTACACAAAATGCTTAAAGTGAATTTTTATAAGTTTTCCATCCTCTCCAACTTAGACCTAGGCACTATTGTTATTCTCACTTGAAAGATGAGGAATCCTCTCAGAAAGTAAACCAGTCAGGGAGCTGGAATTCAAAGACTGAGTCCATGTGGCAACATGGCCCGTGCTTTACTTCAAACATGGGAAAATGCACTCAGACTACAGCCCAAACCTAACCAATAAAGGAGCTTCCTAACTACTGATTTCTGAGGCAGCAAACATTGGGAAAGACACATGGATTTTGGTAGCATGGAAGGTGATTTTACCTGCCCATCCCACAAGCTCTTTTCCTTACCTGCAATTTGTACTCCTTACTTTCTTGTCCCATTTGAATATGAATGACACCTTTAAGAAATGCATCGTCCAAATCCAACAAAGGGCTAATAACTAGAAACTACAAGGAACTTAAGCAAATCAACAAGAAAAAAGCAAATGACCCAACAAAAACTGGGCAGGAAACATGAGCAGAATCTTTTCTCATGAGGACAGACAAATGGCCAACAAACACATGAAAACAGGCTCATCGTCCCCAATCACCAGAGAAATGCAAATCAAAACCACATTGAGGTATCACCTAACCCCTGTGAGAATGGCCCACATTACAAGCTCCCAAAGCAACAGATGCTGGCAGGGGTGTAGAGAGAAGGGAACGCTCCTGCACTGTTGGTGGGACTGCAAACTAGTACAGCCTCTGTGGAAGGAAATACGGGAATCCTCAAAGAACTAAAAGTAGACCTTCCATGTGATCCTGTAATCTCATTACTAGGCTTCAACCCCAAAGAAAAAAATTACCATAAGGACAATTCCACTCAAATGTTTATAGCAGCTCAATTCACAATCAAAGTGATGTGGAGACAATGGAAATGCCCTTCAACATAAGAATGGATTAATAAAATGTGGTATGTGTATACCATCAATACTATTCAGTAAAAAAAGACAGAATACCTTTTATAACAACCTGGACAGTTTTGGAGTATATTCTCCTTAGTAAAGTATCACAAGGATGGAAAAATAAATATCACATGTACTCAGTTCCAATTCAAAACTGGAAGATTCACAAATACATTCTCATATGACAGAAAAACTAAATTAAATTCAAGTAGGAGGGAGAGAGGAAGGGGATGGGTAAGTTACCACCCAATGGGCACACGGCGTGAGTGTATGGCACGCTTGTTGGTTGAAGGACAAGACTATGATGTGGAGTTTAACCTTACAAAAGCAATGTGTGTAACCTTAAAAAAAGAAAGGTATCCTAAAAGTGTTTCTTTTCTTACTTTCTTTTTTAAAAAATGCTCACCATCCTTAATCATCAGAGAAATGCAAATCAAAACTACTTTAAGATATCATCTAACTCCAGTAAGGTTAGCCCACCAAACAAAATCCCAAAACCAGAGATGTTGGCGTGGATGTGGAGAAAAGGAAACACTTCTACATTGCTGGTGGTAATGCAAATTAATACGTTCCTTTTGGAAGGATGTTTGGAGAATGCTTAGAGATTTAAAAATAGATCTGCTATTCGATTCTATAATTCCTTTACTACGTATAATCCCTTTACTTTACACAGAAGACCTAAAATCACATTATAACAAAGATATCTGTACCAGAATGTTTTCTGCAGCCCAATTCATAATTGCTAAGTCATGGAAGAAGCCCAAGTGCCCATCGACCCACAAATAGATTAATAAATTGTGGTACATGTATACCATGGATATTATGCAGCCTTAAATAAAGATGGCAACTTTACCTCTTTAATGTTTACATGGATGGAGCTGGAACACATTCTTCTTAGCAAAGTATCTCAAGAATGGAAGAAAAAGTATCCAATGTACTCAGCCCTACTATGAAGCTAATTTATAGCTTTCATATGAAGACTATAACCCAACTATAGCACAAGAATATGGGGAAAGAGGCAAGGGGGGAGGGGGAGGATGGGTGGAGAGAGGGTAAATGGTGGGATCACACTTATGGTGCATCTCAGAAGGGTACAGGTGAAACTTACTGAATGCAGAATACAAATGTTTTCATACAATAACCAAGAAAATCCCATGAAGGTTATGTTGAAGAGTTGGATGAAAATATTTCAGATTGTATATGAAGCCAGCACATTGCACCCCATGATTGCACTAATGTACACAGTTATGATTTAATAAAAAAAAATATATTAAGCATCGTACCTCCCAGAGGTACTCCGGGGTCTGCCTGTTGTCCTGGGGCCCCTGTACCCTCACCCCAACCCAGCAAGACCTAAATCAGCATTCTCCCATTTTACAGGTGCAGGTGCAAGGCCAGAGGGCCATCTGGGCCTCGGGGCAGCAAGGCCAGCCCAGGGCTAGACCCAGGACTCCGGCAGACACTCTTCTCAGCAGTCCCTCCTCTATCCCACCCCACCCCAGGATGATGCCTTACAAGAGCCCTTCCCAGGCCTGAGTTCACCTCTCGGCTGCTGCCTGCCGTCCTCATGGAGGGGCTGGGTCTGTGGGTGAATTTTAGGAATTCATTGATGTTATGGTCAAATTGTGTCACCCACCCAAAGTTTGTATGTTAGAATTCTAACCCCCAGTGCCTCTGAACGTCACTGTATTTGGAAATGAGTTTGTAAAAAGGTCATCAAGTTAAAATGAGGCCGTTAGGGTGGCTGCACCCACAGGACAGGAGTCCTCATCAGAAGAGCAGATTAGGACACAGACATACATGGAGGACTCGGGGAGAAGGTGGCCGTCTACAAGCTAGGGACTGAGGCCCAGGGAGGAACCAGCCCTTCCCCACCTTCATCTTAGATGCCCAGCTTCTAGGACCGTGAGAGAATCAACGTTTGCTGTCTAAGCTGCCCAGTCTGGGGGCTTTGTTATGGCAGCTGCACTGACTCATGTATCTGGGGGAAACGCTGAGCTCTTCTGATCTGAAAAGTTTCCCCCCTCCTTCTCCTCAGCCAGGGCACATGTGCCGCCCACACTCTCTCCTCCTCAACCCTATGAACTAGAGGCTACTTAGCATCTAACTTTCAAAATCAGACCTGAGCACAGAGAGGCTGAGTAACTGGCCTATCCTCACACAGCATCTGAGCCCTGCTTTTAACCTCTTGCCTTTGATCTTGGGGATAGATGCTGGAGAGTGGGGCACTGTGAGATGGGGGCCTGGAGCAGCTGGCCACTGTGGGGCTGGAAGGCTCTCTCACTCCAGCCACTGCATTATCAGACACACAAGTTGTTTGTTGATAAGCTACTTGTAAATGGGGAGGGCCTGTGATAATTAATGCTATTAAGTGATAAGTGTTGAAGCATGTAGTGTAGCCGAAGGTGAACTCAGCTGAGAATCAGAAAGCCAGTAGCTCCAGCCAGTGGAAAGCTCAGCTGCAAGGTGCCAGCAGCTGCAGACTGTCGGCCTGTCTGCTCTTAACCTCTGGGTCAAGTTTAGCTGCTTCCAATTCTTAGCCAGCAGTTCTCAACCTGTGGGTCGCGACCCCTTTGTAACAATGAAAATACATGGCGGCATCAGGAAGGTTGAATAATTAATAGGCTATTTTTAGCACAGTTTTAGATTTACTATTGTGTTATTATCATAATAACATTTAGTGTTATGAACATCTAACACGGGTGTGGTATCATGCTATTACATTATTGTTAATAAAGCTCATAATTTGCATTAGGGTCCACTCTTGCTATTATCTAGGTTATGGTTTTTGCCAGATGTACAATTTCAAATAGTTTCATTGTCCTAAAAATTCCACACTTGGCACCATGCACAAAATGAGCAACAAGCCAGGCTCCAGTTGGCAGGGCCAGGTGGGTACACTTGAGCACCTGTTGACAGTGACCTTGATGAACAGCGACCGGGCAGGTTACAGGTGGGTGTGAGGGGTCCGGAGAGATGGGGAATGGCATATAGTTTTGTACTTTTGACCTCTCTGTCTTCATATTTAAAGTGAATTGGCTGTAGTCAGCATACGACTGGGGCTTACATTTTCATCCCTCCTGACTATTTCTGCCTTTTATTTGGAAGCGTTTAGGCCATTCCCTGTCCATGTGCTTCTCACGGGGTTGGGCCGACATCTGCCGTCTGGCTGTTTGCTTTCTAGCTCTTCCCCTGCATTCTTTTGGATTAACCGAATGTTAATGATTCCATTTCATCTTCTCCATTTGTTCATTAGCTTTGCCCCCTCACTTTCTTTCTTCCTTTCTTTTGTTTGTTTGCACAGCACTCGCTTTGAAGTTTACACGTCACAATTTCCCGATCCGAGTGTTACACAGTTTCACACACCGTGGAGGGATCCTCCAGCTTTTGTGCTATAGTCGCCATACATTTTGTATGTATTTTGTAAATCCCCAAATATTCTATCATCATCTTTGCTTTAGACAGCCAATTATATGTTAAGGACATCTTAGAAATAAAAGGAACAAGTTTTTAATTTATCAGTGTCTCAGAACTGTGTTCACGCCAGTGTGCGTCTGGTTGAGGGGCGTTCATTGTTGTTGTTGTGTGGTTTTGTGTGCTATGTGATGACAGCCCTGATGGTCATACCAGAAAAAGAGTTCCTAAATGGCTTTGAAGCAGGGACTGGGCACTGGCATTGGTGCACAGCTTCCTAAGCGAAGTGCTTTGAATGTGATTGTGGTGGTATTCAGCGGTGAGATGCGTAGCACCTTTTCTAGGATGAATTTGCCAACTTCATTGTCAGGCCTCTAAAACTTAATACCCTTTGAAACAATTGGGTTTCTTTTTGCTTCCTTTTTTGTTTTGAGACTAGCTTCACTCTGTGTCACCACAGCTTACTGCAGCCTCAAACTCCTGGGCTAAAGTGATCCTCCTGCCTCAGCCTCCCAAGTAGCTGGGGCTACAGGCGCCCACAATGACACCTGGCTGATTTTTCTATTTTTGTAGAAATGGGGACTTACGCTCACTCAGGCTGGTCTCCAACTCTTAAGCTCAAGCTATCCACTTGCCTTGGCCTCCCAGAGTGCTAGGATTATAGGTGTGAGCCACAGCACCCAGCCAATAATTGTTATTTTAATGGGCATTCTGTTGATGATAAAGCATTGAACGTTTTTATATTCTATATAGTAATAATAATATTTAACGCTCATTGAATGCTTAGTACCTGTGAGGGTCTCTGTTGCACCCTGTCTATTGGTGATGGTGACTAGGGTCACTGGTTCCCTAAAACATCTACATGAGGTGGATTCTGTTATTATGGCTATTTCTACAGGTGAGGAAACTGAGGCACCCAGAGGTTGTCTCTGCTTGCTCTTGCTCCTGATGGGCAGGACAAGGGCATCCACCCCCTGGAGTTTCTCCAGGCAGCCCAGACCAGCTAGGGCACTGCAGAAGCCACCTGAATGAGCCATTCGGCGTCCTCCCACCTTGGCCATCGCTGGGGGAATGAAAATGCAGGCCCCTAGGTAAGATATTAATTCTTAAGAAGTGTCCAGAATATATCAGGAACTTGTACAACTCAAGGACAAAAAGAACAGCTTATTTAAACATAGGCAAAGAACTTGAATAGGTGTTTTTACAACTCTTTAAAAACACCTATTCAAGTTTTTTGTCCTCGAGTTGTAAAAGTTCCTGATATATTCTGGACACTTCTTTACAAACGGCCAAAATATGCGTGTGAGGAAGATGTTCCACATCGTTTGTCACAAGGGAAATGCAAACCAGAGCCACGGTGAGGTACCATTTCACACCCCCCAGGGTGGCTCCAATAACAAGGATAAAGAGAAAATCGTCAGTGTTGGGAGGACTCCGAGGAACTGGTAGCCTTATGCATTGCTGCTGGGGATGTAGAATGGTGGAGCCAGTATGGTAGTGCCCCAAAAACTTGAACATGGAATTACCACGTGATCCAGTCATCCCATTCCTTGTTGTACTTCCCAGATAACTGAAATGGGCAATAAACGCACACATCTGCGTGCATGTTCATGGCAGTCCTATTCACAATAGCTGGAAATAGCCCAACTGTCTGTTGCTAGGTGAATGGGTAAATTGTGGTATATGCACGATAGAATATTGTTTAGCTTTAAAAAGGAAAGAAGTGGTTACATGCTGAAACGTGGGTGACTCTTGAAAATGTAATGCTCTGTGAAGGAAGACAGACACAAAAGGCCACCCAGGATCCCATTTGTACGCAGTGTCACTTTGCAGGTGGGCAGTGGGAACAGGTGATTTTGGAGCCAACCATCATGTACCTAGGGGTGAAACTACACCAAGTCTGGTGGCAAAAGTAGCAACTTCTTTCTGGTAAGTTGTGAACTTCTAAATGTCCAAAGGTCTGAGAGTCCACGTACCTTGGAAAAGCCCGGATGGGAGTTGGGGGTGCAGCCTGTGGAGCAACAGGTCTGGAGTCTCCTAGCCTGGGTGCCAACTGCAGCTCCAAGTTCTGTGGTCCCATTGAGCCAATCCTTCCCCCCTTTAAGCCTCGGCCACTTCATCTGTAATATAGGGAGGACGTCTGTGTCTCTCCTATTCTGCCAGCTGGAGAGGCGCTGGTAGAGGATCTGGGAAGAAGGGGGTCTTTATTTTCTCCAAATACAAGTATAGGGGGTGAAATTGGGCAGATCTCATTTTGAGAAGAGAAAGTTGCCTCTGGCTCCTCCTTCCTCCATCCCCGCCACCGTGGAGAAACTTCTAGGCAAGCAGTGCTGGGCAGCAGTCAGCGCCTCTGGCCGGACTGGAAGGGCTGACAGCCAGTGGGAAGGCGCCGGATGCCCAGGCAGAGCTGCTTCCCGACCCAGTCTGTGTGTGCCAGGGCTGGAGAGGGTCTCGATGCTTCTCATGTTCCCTGGATTGGGGGGAACTGACCCAGGAGGTGAACAAGAGAGTGAGGAGGAGAATGGAGGACTGGTGGGGAGGGTGTGGGGCTCCCTCCTCCCTGCCCTCAGCATACCACCAGTTTTCTCTGCTTTATCTATGATTTCTCCATTTTATTTGCTGTCAAATAAACTCTAAATGGCCATTTGTACCCCAGCCCCTATTTTATTTTAATTAATTTTCTTTTTTTATGAGACAGAGTCTCACTCTGTCACCCTGGGTAGAGTACTGCGGCGTCATAGCTCACAGCAACCTCAGACTCCTGGGTTTGAGGGATCCTCTTGCCTCAGCCTCCTGAGTAGTTGGGACTACAGGTACCTACCACAACGCCCAGCTGGCTTCTCTATTTTTAGTAGAGATGAGATCTTGCTTTGCTCAGGCTGGTCTCGAACTCCTGAGTTCAAGCAATCCACCTGCCTCAGCCTCCCAGAGTGCTAGGATTATAGGCATGAGCCACCATGCCCAGCCCCCAGCCCCTACTTTAAAGAAGAAAAGAGTAAGGCTCTGGGGAGGTAGGGGGCTCCAGTGTGTCACAGACCTGCTGTGTGTGCAGAGACAGTGCCGACCCACTAAGGAGCAAGCCCATCTCATCCGTGGTGCCCGCTGCCCACTCACTGTGACCAGGCGAAGCCAATGACAGGATGAGTAAGTCTGTGGTGATGGGACCTCTGCACAGGCAACACTGCAGCTGCTGCTCTCAGATGGCATCTCTCCTTGCTCTCTCTGCTCCGCTATGGGCTAAGGCACATGCCCGGAGTGCTCCACACTGCGTCCCCAGCACGGGGAGCTAGACTCATTGAGTGCCTGTTACAGGTGTAGAATAGGACAGCGAGGGATGCTGGCTGAAGATGTCCAGTCTCCCCGCACCGGTCAGGGACGGCAAAGAGCCCAAAGAGCTAAGGGCTTTGGCGCTTTGTTGTGCATGGGGACCAGGTCACTTTAGCACTGTAGCATCCTCTTTTGAAGCTGCTGAGGCTGACAGCACCTTTGTGGCTAGCTGGTGTGGGGCTTGGGTTGGAGCTGGCACCCTGTCCTGAGGCGTGGTCATGGGAAGAGGACCTCCCCACCCTTGCTTGGGGCTTAGGGCTGGCTGGGCCGTAAACTGACTCAGGCAGCCAGAGACAATGGGGGCTGCAACGGGCCGGGGCTGGCATAGCGGGCTGGCAGCGAAGCAGAACAAATCTGCAGAAGCCTTCCTGTGTCGCCCGCCCGCGCGAGTAACCTGACCCCTGGGGATCTGGGCCGCAGCCGCGGTGGGGGCGCTGCCGTGGCCTTCGGGCTGCAGTGTGTATTCACGGTAATTTGAGGGCTTCTACTGGGGGTTCCCAATCATTTGATGTAGCAATTAGTGAGAAGACTTTTGTCGTCCGGAAAGATATAACCTCCCACTTCAATCACCCTGTTTATGCCCCGGCAGAGGCCAAACAGCCCTGCGGCAGATAACGGGTGGACTTCAAACGGCCACAGGTCGGTTCCCCTGGAACCACCAGGCTGCACTGCAGCCCCCGCCTTTCGTGTGGCCAGAACAAGACTTTTCCCAGGAGAAATTCCGGCCTTAATCGCGTTGATGACAAAAGCAGGCGCTCGCCCACCCCGAGTCCTTTTCATGTGGGTACCTGGCCCTTGAGGTGGGTGGGGGAAGGGACAAGTCACTTCCCACTGATTTCCAGGGCGGGGCAGGCTGCTCTTAAAGGCCTGGGTCTCTGTCCCCAGCACAGGGTGGCAGCTCAGGACCAGCGCTCTGCTCTCCCGTGCCCCTGCTTCTGGAGGGCAAGTTCCAGTTTGGGTCAGATGCAAATTCCCCGTGTGATGATGGTGGCAATGTTTGTGGAGCATGTACTGGGCCAGGCCCTGGTCCCAGCACATCAAATAAGCCTGTGCTCAGAGAAAGCCTCCCCACATTTGCAGACCATGGAGGTTTCAGAACTTGCTTGAGGTCACACATACGACAATGGGTGCACCTGGGCCCAGGAAGAGAAGCCGGTGGGAGTCAGCTGGACTGCGTGACCCTGCCACACCCCTGGCCTTGTGGCTGAGAGCCAGCCTTGAGACCTCGCTGTGTCTCATCAGTGAAAAATGGAACTTTATTTTAAAATCCCCAACCATTGCTACAGCGCAAAGTTGTTACAAGTATTATGCAGAGAAAGGCCTCAGAATCAGGAAGGAGAGCAGCTTCCAGGGACCTGCACCCCTGCCCAGGGCTTCACCTGCCGTGGTCTGGTCTGTTCTTCTCCTCTCTGTTATACATGCAAACGTGCCCAGGGCATGGCTGGACCGCACCTGAGGGTCTGACACCTGACGTGCCCAGGGCATGGCTGGACCGCACCTGAGGGTCTGACACCTGACGTGCCCAGGGCATGGCTGGACCGTACCTGAGGGTCTGACACCTGACGTGCCCAGGGCATGGCTGGACCATACCTGATGGTCTGACACCTGAGACCCCAGGCTCCCCATGGGCTGCAGCTGCAGGAACCAGCAGAGGAAAGCTGTTGAGGGGTTTGAGCTAGGGAAGTACAGGACAGAGGTAAGTCCCAGGAAGCTTCTTTCTGGCTGCTATTTTTCTGGACTTCTTCCCTCGGAATTCTGAAGCTGGAAAGAATCAGTGAAACCTACCCATTTTACCAGACAGAGAAACTGAGGCAGAGAGGAGGCCACGCCTGTGGTCACACCGTGTGCTAAGTCTCAGTCATGATGGCGGAGGTGCTGATGAGCCTGGTCTCCTCCTCTCCCACTGCGTTCTCTGGGGCTCTGTCAGGTCCCAGACGTGGCACAGGCCACCCTGACCCCTGCCTTTCTCCTGCACACCCTGGCCATATGCATGGCCCCACACTGCCACCGTCACATCCCACCACTGTATACTTGGCAGAAATCCTGGCAGGTTTGGGGGAAATTGAGTTTTCAGTGGTCAAGTCCCATCATAAACACGAGAGGGGAATCAGGGTTTGCTGGGAGGGCCCTGGGGGGAGGCTGGTAGTAATACCACACTTGGAATTACTCAGTTCAATGTCATGTTTACCAGAGGGAACTGGGAATAAAACAGCTGGGTCTATGGGCCAGCAAGAGATGGGAGTGTAAACAGCAGGAGCTTACTAGAGCACCAGCTGGGGGAGGTTGGGGCAGACTTCCCTGCTGTGGCTGAGTGGGTCCTGCGGGTGGGTTGGCTGCATCCAGCCAGGCCTTCTGAGAGGACGCATGGCCAGAGCTCGAGTCTCACAGTTCTGCGGGGTCCCACTCCAGCCGGCAGTCCACAGAATAGGGCCCTTGGCTTCTTCCTACCTTGTCTACCTGCCTTCCCCACAGGGGCTGCTGTTGTGAGCGCCTGTAGCTGTTTTGTGATTTGGACTGGGCGGAGAGGAGGGTGAGAACCCTGCTCTGTGACTCACTTTCTGTATGACCTTGGGCAGAGAGTTGCCCCTCTCTGGGCTGGCAACATCTCCCTTACACCCGGAATGCAGACTGTGCACACCCCTCTGTCAGAGGGAATGAGGAGATGGGGTGCTAGGCTGGGGCCCAAAGCCCAAGCGTGGCCACTCCCCTGTGGGCTCACCACCCACTCACACCCATGCCCACACAGCCTCCTTCACCAGTGCCAGGCCCTGGCCCCTCCTGCCACCTCAGCTGCAAGCTCCCCTCACCCTTAGCCCTCCCAGCGGAAGTCACCTATGCCAAGCAGCATCCCTGACCCAGTGTCACTTCCATCTGACCCCTCCAGCCAGCCAGCTCTCCCCCATCTCTGCTCTGCTTTCTTCCTCACACTTCTCCCCAGCAGCAGAAGCATCACGGGCTGGCTCCCTGTCTCCCTTCAAGGAGCACAACTTCCAGGAGGCCAGACACCTTGTGATCTGTTCTATGGCACCTCCGGCTCTCAGAACTGCCCAATGCAGCCTTTCCTCTATTTCCATGTATTTTCTGTGATTTCACCAGAGACCAGATATGTGGCCTTCCCAAGGTCACGCTGTGGGTCAAGGCCACACCGAGCCAGGACCCAGGTCACCCACTTGACCTAAGTCACTTACCCCATAGTAGCCGGTAGAGCTAAAAACTTGGAATGTGAGGAGGGGTGGCCCAGAGTATGTCATGACCTGGCCATGGCCTGAAAAGTGGGGGGTGAGAGGTGGCACAGAGGGTTGAGGTGGCCTAAGTAAAGGTGAGAAGCCCTGGACCCCAGAGCACCCCATGAACTGGGCATAGCCCAGGCCCCTTGAAACTGTAAGGAGCCAGGATGGAGGCTAAGTCTCTGAGGACCAAAGAATTTCAGAGAATGCAGAGACAGTGGGGCCTTTTGACATGCATCCCAGATGCCCTGCTGCCCATGGCTGCCACCCCTATGCGCTCTCTGGGGATAGACCTGGTGAGGGGCAAGCAGGAAACTTCAACGGCCTGTTGGGGGGCTCAGAGTACTGTGCTGCAGGTGCTACCCACCAGCACACTGGCCCACAAGCTGAGGACACTTCCTGGCTGTTGGGGCGGAGGATCCCTGCCAAGGCATACCAAGCAGTAGTGGAAACAGGTGAAGTATAGCTCCACGCAGCAGCATGCACAGACCTTAGCAAATGCTGTGGTTAGAGGGGCCACAGAGGACCCTGCAGTGGGATTCCATGTACGGAAGGGCTGAAAGAGCCAAATAGACCTATGTGGGCTACACATGGGTGCTCATGCTGTACAGAGAGGCAGAGGAGTAAGTTCCCAGGAGTCAGGGATGGGGTCACCTCCAGGAGAGAGTGTGGCCAGGCAGAGTGCCAGCCCCTTCTTGGCCTGGATGGTGATTAGTTATGTGGGTGTCATCTGAGAGAGCGTGTACAGCTGCCTAGGCTCTGGAGGGTGTCTGACTCTCCCACTTGTTTGCTGATGGGGGCAGCTCACTATATCTCACTCTTTTTTATCTGTGAAAGGAAGACAGGACTACTCACCTCATGGATGGTCACAAGGACTCAACAAGACCATGTGTGGAGGGTTTGGTTGTGTGTGGACAAAGCTGCTACCTACCCTGCCACCATATTCATCATCACCATCCATCATCATCATCACCATCATCACCATAACCATCACCATCTCACTGCCATCATCACCATAACCATCACCATCTCACTGCCATCATCACCATAACCATTACCACATCACTGCCATCATCATCACCACCATCATCACCATCTCACTGCCATCATCACCATAACTATCACCATCTTACTGCCATCATCATCACCACCATCATCACCATCACCATCATCACCATCTCACTGCCATCATCACCATCACCATCATCACTATCTCACTGCCAACATCATCACCACCATCATCACCATCTCACTGCCATCATCACCATAACCATCACCATCTCACTGCCATCATCACCATAACCATTACCACCTCACTGCCATCATCACCACCACCATCATCATCATCATCATCACCATCATCAGCTTCTCACTGCTATCATCACCATAACCATTACCACCTCACTGCCATCATCATCACCACCATCATCATCATCATCATCACCATCACCATCATCAGCATCTCACTGCCATCATCACCATAACCATCACCATCTCACTGCCATCACCACCATAACCATTACCATCTCACTACCATCATCATCACCATCACCATTACCATCATCACCACCTCACTGCCATCATCACCATTACCATCATCACCATCTCACTGCCATCATCATCACCACCATCATCACCATCTTGCTGCCATCATCACCATCACCATCATCAGCATCTCACTGCCATCATCACCATCACCATCATCACTACCTCACTGCCACCACCACCATCATCACCATCACCACCACCACTATCTTACCGCCATCATCATCCTCATCAATTTCACCAATTTCAGATCAGGAAAAGGCTTGGTTATTGATCTGTGATATTATGAAACTTGGGGGAGGAAGAGGAGGCCATCTCAGCTGACTGTGGCCTGGAGAGCATAGAAAGGAATGTGCCAGGAGGTGCCCAGCAGATCAGCTCAGCCAGTCAACTACATTTCTCAGGGCCAACTCTGAAATCAACAAGGATTCAGGGATGTGGGTAATACGGGGTGGGGGGAATGGCCGCCCCTCTGGCCATAGTGAGGCAATAAGAGGGGATGGTATGGCCTGACCTCTAGGGAGCCAGGGAGTTGCTGGTGGTCGCTGCAACTTCTTTAGTGATCAATAAAACCTTCTGCATTCTGCCCCAACAGAAAAGCTCTTAGGGGGAGCCTGTCCCCTGGGGGCAGGCTTTTGACACCTTCATAGACAGGCTGAAGTAGTTGGCTTTTGAGTGTTCCTCCAAGACAGCAATTTGCCACCTCATTATGAGCTTGATGGATGAGGCCAGAGAAAGGCAGCTGACGTGCATGACAAAATGTTTTCTTACTGCCCGGTGCCAGTGACAGGCCCCTCAAAGGAAATGCAGTGGCTGCAAAAACAATTCATGCTCCTGTCTTTGTGGTGCCGAGAAGAAAGGGCCACCGGCTCCTTGTTTTTCTGGGAATGCCATCCTTGTGGGCCACCAGCCCCCAGCCAGCACTCGTGAGGCTACTCTTCATTTTGATGAGGTTTCAAAAACTAGGGCTGCAGCCAGGGCCAGAGGCTGACCCAGGCCCAGTATCTGGGTTAGGGTTAAGAGCTGCCACATGCCAGCTTGGGAGCTACCTTTGCTGGTTCCACTTGAGTGAGGAAGAAAGAAGGTGCTCCTGCCCTCTCAGCTGTAGCCCATCATAGCACCAGGTCCCCCAGCGCTCTGTACCCACGTGGTCATTGCACAGTGAGTTGCATCATCAGCTGATAAGATGAAACCTCCATGAGGGCTGTTCTTACATCCAACCATCACTCCATAGGTCTTTGGCCACCACTATGCTTGAGGCTTCAAATACTGCCATGAGCAGGACAGAATGGATTCATGGGGCTGTGGGTCTCAGAGGGGAGAGCTGGGGTGAAGTGTCCAGTGTGATTAGTGTTCAGGAGCCAGTTGCGGTGCGGCTGCTGTTCTTGCTGGGTGGTCATGGAAGCTTTTCTGAGGGCATAATCTAGCTGTGGAACATGCCACCAAAAACTGACCAATATTTTTCACAAGTGTCCAAGACTGGAAAGATAAGGAAGGCTGAGGGAGTGTCACAGACTAGGAGATGAGGGAGATATGACGAGTGAATGTAACATGGTACCCTGGATTGTATCTTGGAGCAGAAGGATGACATTAACGATAAAACTTATGAAATTTGAAGACTATCTGTAGTTTAATGAATAGTGTCATATTGATATTAATATCTTAGTTTTGATCATTGTGCTATGATTACATAACATACCAATAGCAGAGGAAACTGGACGAGAAACTCTCAATACTATTGTTTGCAACTTTAATTTGCAAATTATTTCGAAATAAAAGCCTAAAGATCTGTAAGGAATTTTGGTTTCAACTATTCTGTGATAATGAATGTTAAAATCACCCTCCCATTGTAAACAGGCATAAAATTGGACACAACATTTAAAACAATTTTTTAAGGCATTGGATAATAGCAAGTACTAGGGTATTTTCCTTGAGAGAAGGAAGACCCATGAGATAAGCTCCACATGCCCCTGGCTTTACGCTTAAGGGAAACTTCTAAACAGAGGCTCAGGCCCAGAGAAGTAAAACTCAACAGAACGCCTCAGTCTCTGTAGCCCTAGAGTAAGGGCTATCCTAGACTCCTATTAACAGAGTGTAAACATAATCATTGGTAGGATCAAACTACTTCATCAATAAATTAACCGTCTATCAAGGGAGAGGAAAGATCCTCAACTTTCTTTGAAGGAAGACAACACAATCCAGACTAACACAACTTAGAATTTGTAATATCCAGCATACAACAGAAAAATGATGGGACCTGCAAAGAAATGGAAACATTGGACTCACAAGCAGATGAGAAAAAATAATTACAGAAACAGACCCGGTGATGACGCAAATGATGGAATTAGAAGACAAGAACTTTATATCTAAACATTGAACAACATGGGAGTTGAGGACTCTGACCTCCCACCCCTGCACGGTGGAAAATCCACATGTAACTTTTGATTCTGTGAAATTTAACTGCTAATGGTCTACTGTTGGCTGTACAATTAATTAATACAAACAATTAATTAATACATGCTTTGTGTGTTACATGTATTATATGCTGTATTCTTTTTTTTTGTTTGATTTTGCAGTTTTTGGCCGGGGCTGGATTTGAACCCGCCACCTCCAGCATATAGGGCCGGCACCCTACTCCTCTGAGCCACAGGCACTGCCTGATATGCTGTATTCTTTTAATAAAGGAAGCTAGAGAAAGAAAATGTTATTAAGAAAACTGTAAGGAGAGAAAATATATTTACTATTCATTTAGTGGAAGTGAATCATCACAAAGGGCTCCATTCTCATCATCCTCACATTGAGTAGGTTGAGGAGGAGGAAAAAAAGTTAAGAGTACATGTGATAATACCAGCAGTGACCCCCAAAACTCAAAGTTGTATAGCTAAGAAATGCATAAAGAAGACAAGATGGAATACTTTAAAAAATTCAATTAATTCAAAATAAAGAAAAAAGTGAAAAGAATAGGTAGAATAAACAGAAACAATTAGCAAGATGGCAGACTTGAAATCATCCCTTTTAAGTTTGAAATAAGTAAAAAGTAGTAATTTACGGAGATAAGAAAAGTAGAGTGTAGCCATAAAGTCAAAAATTGTTTTTATAAAGCTTTTTAAAATTGTAAACTCCTAGCTAGATTTATCAAGAAAGAAAGAAAACAAAAATTACCAGGAATGAAATGAGGGACATCAGTATAGATCCTACAGACATTAAACAATACTAGGGACACATTATGGACAACTTTGGGCCAACAGCCTCAGCCTCCCAAGTAGCTGGGACTACAGGCGCCCACCACAATGCCCAGCTATTTTTTTGTCGCAGTTGTCATTGTTGTTTAGCAGGCCCGGGTTGGGTTCAAACCCACCATCCCTGGTGTATGTGGCTGGCACAACTTAACCAAAATAGACAAATACTTTTTTTTTTTTAAATTAAATCATAGCTGTGTACATTAATGCAATTATGGGGTACAATGTGCTGGTTTTATATATAATTTGAAATACTTTCATGAAACTGGTTAACATAGCCTTCACCGCATTTTCTTTCTTTCTTTCTTTCTTTTTTTTTTTTAGAGACAGCCTCATTTTGTTACCCTTGGTAGAGTGCTGTGGCATCACACAGCTCACAGCAACCTCCAACTCCTGGGTTTAAGTGATTCTCTTGACTCAGCCTCCTGAGTAGCTGGGACTACAGGCACCCGCCACAACGCCCGGCTATTTTTTTGTTTCTGTTTGGCTGGGGCCAGGTTTGAACCCACCACCCTTGGTATAGGGGGCCAGTGCCCTACTCACTGAGTCACAGGAGCCTCCCAACTGCATTTTCTTAGTTATTGTGTTAAGATATTTGTATTCTACACTTACTAGATTTAGATTAACATGTACCCTTGTAAAATGCACCATACATGTGGTCCCACCAATTACCCTCCCTCCCCAATCCTCCCCTCCCTCTTCTCCTTCCCCTTCTTCTTGGGCTGTAGTTGGGTTATAGCATTCATATGGAAGTGTGGATGTTTATAAATTGGTTTCATAGTAGGGCTAATAGACACATTCTTTTTTTTTTTTTTTTTTTTGAGACAGAGCCTCAAGCTGTCACCCTGGAGAGAGTGCTGTGGCATCACAGCTCACAGTGACCTCCAATTCCTGGGCTCAAGCGAGTCTCCTGCCTCCGCCTCCCAAGTAGCTGGGATTACAGGCGTCCGCCACAACACCCGGCCATTTTTTGGTTGCAACTGTCATTTGGTTTGGCGGGCCCAGGCTGGATTTGAACCTGCCAGCTCAGGTGTATGTGGCTGGCGCCTTAGTTGCTTGAGCCACAGGCGCCGAGCTGACAAATTCTTTAAAGGACATAAATTACCAAAACTAACTCAAGAGGAAATATAATAGAAAAAATAAATAGCTCTGTGTATGTTAAAGAGATTTTATCTGTTATTTAAAATCTTGGCTTGGCGCCCATAGCTCAGTGGTTAGGGTGCCAGCCACATAACCCACAGATGGTGGGTTTGAACCCAACCTGGGCCTGCTAAACAACAATGACAACTGCAACAAAAAAAATAGCTGGGCATTGTGGTGGGCGCCTATAGTTCCAGCTACTTGGGAGGCTGAGGCAAGAGAATCACCTAAGCCCAAGAGTTTGAGGTTGCTGTGAGCTGTAATGCCATGGCACTCTATCAAGTGCGACATAGTGAGACTCTGTCTCAAAAAAAAAAGTGTCCCCACAAGATCATTTCACTGGCATGGTCTACACAAATTGAAGGAGTAATTAGTATTAATTCTATAAAAAACACTTTCAGAGAACAGAGGACGAGAAATGATTTCCAATTAATTTTATGCGACAAGCATTAACTCCAATACCAAAGCCCGGAAATGACTAACTACTATCCCATGTGAACATTAATGCCATATCCTGAAGAAAATAACAAATAAAGCCCATATATATAGTATAAGATGGATAATACATCATGATCTGTAGAGTTTATGATGGGAATGTAAGGTTGGTTTAATATTTGGAAATCAGTTAATGTAATTTACTATATTATTCACATACAATAAAGGCCGCTACAAAAAACCTACAAACAGCCTACCCAATAGTGAAAAAACTATTAGTGAAAGATTAAAAATTAATCTTAATAATTAATTTAATAATAATTTATTAATAATCTTTTCACTTAAGTGAAAGATTAAGAATTATTCAAATCATACTGGAGATATTAGTCTTTGCAATAAAGCAAGAATAGTGAATAAAATACATACAAAATGGAAATGTTTGTATGTAAAATGGGAAACGTTTGGGATGGTCAAAACCTTGCAGGTTCCAAAGATTGTACCTTGGCTAGGTAGAACTCCAAGCCCTTGGACTATATCCTGCCTGGTAACACTGTCTGCATATGTGAGACCTTTGGCCTTGCTGAATCAGTTTGACTGATCTAGGCTGGAGAATGAGAATGTGTAGGTAAAGTCCATCACATGGACTCTTCTTGTCTATCAATAAAAGCCCCGCACTCCAGGCTCTGGAGAATGTCCCGGGCTGACAATACTCCACCTGTGTTGTCAAACATTGTTGCCAGGAGAACTAAGTACTATCCGAGCAACTCCAACGAGAAGGGCCAACTAGGACAGATGCCTGGTCTCTCCTGGACTCTGCCCCATGCCCCTCATACTTTTGTTGATTTTAATGTGTATCCTTTCACTGTAGTGAGCCACGACTATGAGTGTAAAAGCTTTTTGAGTTCTTTGAGCCCTCTAGTGAGTCATTGAAAATGAGGGTGGTCCTGGGGACCCCTGACCCTTTTCAGAGGAGGAGGCAAAGGAGCCAGATCGTGAAGGACGAATACACACAAAAGTCCTCCAGGCAAGAAGGAATGCTGGTGCCCCAGGGAAAGGGGCCAGTTGGCCAAAAGCATGGAGGCGGGAAATGGCAAAAAGCTGAGGAAAGAGAATCCCCTAAGCCCAAGAGTTTGAGGTTTCTGTGAGCTATGACACCACGGCACTCTACCAAGGGCAACACAGTGAAACTGTCTCGAAAAATAAAATAAAAAGTTTGCATTTTTAAAAGATGCATAAAATTATATTAAAAGGAGGACATTTTCCTTTAAACGGACTCCACACCCAGAATAGGCTTTGGTGCCCCGTCTCTCAGGGGTCCCTTGCTGGACAAAGCAACCAGGCTTAGAGCTGCAGCAGGACCAGAACCCAGAGGCCTGCCTGGCCCCCCGGAGGAGTCTGCAGGGTGCAGGGGTGATAAGTCTCCATTCTTGGTCTCTGGCTCCCCCAGGCACTCTTGTGACCTGCGGGGGAGGGCATTTCTAGTTTTTAGAACCACCGTCAGTAGAACCGTCTCTTTTCTGACCGACGGGGTTGTTGCCTGCTCAGACTCACACAGAGGCTAAGGCCTTCAGGAGGGAGAACAGACTGGAAATGGCCAGCAGTCAGTGAGAGCACCTGCCACAAGTCAGCCTCAAATGATCAGTGACAGTCAAACTCAGCCACAAATGGAAGGTGTGCCCACTGTGCTAAGGAGTCAGCAAAAGTTGACCTAAAGACCGCTATGTGCCCTGAGGACTGGTCTCCCTTGAATTTCTATTCTTGTGAGAACCTTAGAGAATTAAGTCCCCAAGGAGCTTGCAAAATGGGGACACGGGGTTAAAAATTCTTGGAGAACAGCACAGGCTATGGTTAACTGCCGACCGGCTTCACCCTAAATCCTACTCTACTCTCTTCTCACTCTTCTCATGGCAAGGGGGCCTCTCTCTCCCTTTGGTGCAAACCCCAGTGCCTCCCTCACTGTCTTCCCCGTTAGTTGATGACCTTGTTCCTTGCTTCACTGAGAATCGCAGACACCATTGGAGAGAATGGCCTCAAGCCACCATCACCCTCTGTCCACTCCCTGCCCTGTCCTCATATGCGGCCCCTTCTCAGTTACGCTGGACAAACTTTGAGCTCTGTTCTCTCCATTTGCAGGTCAGACCCCAGCCTGCCTCCCATTTAGGATCCCAGTTTCAAGAGTGCTCCCCTTTCTCTAAAATCCTCTATTTGTCCTTGTTTATTGGGTCTTTTTCTTCAGCATACAAATGCAATGTCATTTCTACCATTGAAAGAAACCTGAAAGCCAGTCTCAAAAAATATATATGTATATATATACACATATATTTATATATAGACATACACACACACCAACCCCCAGAGTCCACAAAAACTCTCTGAATAACGTAAAATTCCAACTTATATGAGGTGCCTAGAGTAGTCAAATTCATGGAGAAAGTGGAAGGTGTTGCCAGGAGCTGGGGAAGGATTATGGGGTGAGGGGTGGGGAGTTAGTGTTTTATGGGGACAGAGTTTCAGTTTGGGGAGATGAAAAAATTCTAGAGGTGGATGGTGGGGATCCTTGCATCACAATATTAATGTGCTTTATACCCCTGAACCACACACTTGAAAGTGGTGATGATAAACTTTTATGTTATGTGTATTTCACCACGATTATTTTTAAAAACTGTCAGAATCCCTCTTTCTCCTCCAGAAACTGACCTAGTTAATCTCATTCGGGTCCTTCCCTTGAAAGGATGATCTAAGCTCCCTCTACCTGCCTCTGAGTCTCTCAACTTTCTATTTTGAAAAATTTCAAGCACATAGAAAATTGTCAGAACAGAACTGTGAGAAACGAATGTGATGGAGATAGCACAAAATGCTATGTATTGTATTTAAGTATCTTATGTATCAGTGTCTTAAAAAATCACCACAGATTTGTCTTCAAGTACTGGAGGCCAGAAGTCAAAGTGAGTTCCAGTCGGCTGAAGTCTGTGTTGGCAGGGCTGGTCTCCTGGCCCCTGGGGACCATCTATTTCTCACCTTTTCTAGCTTGGGGAGGGTGCCCACATTCCTTGGCTTGTGCTAGCTTCCTTGCATCACTCCAACCTCCTGCTTCCATCATCACATCTTCCACTTCCTGTTCTGTAGTTAAATCTCCCTCTGTATCTCTCTTATAAAGACACCCATGGTTATGTTTAGAGTCCACCAAATAATTCGGGAAAATCCCCCTACAGACAATATTTTAAGTTTAATTGCATCTGCAAAGTTTCTTTTTACATATAAAATCCCATTCACAGGTTCTGTAGAGTAGAACCCAGATATCTCTAGGGGCCATGACTCAGCTCACCACATCTTGGTTATTTTTTGGTCATACAGCCCCAATCCTCCACCAGGATGCAACCTCCAGGAAAAAAGGGATTTTAAATATTTTTCTGAAGTGCAACATATGTAGAATAAATGCACAAATCATGAGGGCACACTTTGGTGATTTTCAGACTGAACTTCACACTCATGTTCAGGAATCAAAATGTTAAACCATGTGCAGTGGGACATACCTGTAGTCCTAGCCACTTGGAAGGCTGAAGTGGAAGGATCACTTGAGCTCAGAAGTTCAAGGCCAGTCTGATGAACATAGCAAGACCCCATTTTAGAAATTAGAAAAGAAAAAAGAATAAGAATATTTCCAGCATCCAAATCCTCCATCAGGAGGCAGAGGTTGTGTCTGTTCTGTCTGGTAAAATATCCACTGTGCTTGAAACAGCATTCAATAAATACTTGGAGAATAAATGAATGAATTCCAAGATTGGGTGAGGCAATGTGGCAAAAGAACAGACTTATGAAAGTCTAGATAAGTTTTCACCTCTCTGAGCCTCAGTTTCCTCATCTGCAAAAAGGAGATCTTGAAAATTCTTGTTTGACAAAGATGTGGTAAGAATTAAGGAATACAAAACATATAAAGCCCCTGGTGCAAAACCTGGTGTGTATTAAGTATTCAGCAAGTGTGACAGCTCTTTCCTCTGCCTTCTCAGAGATGAAAGAGCACAGGAAGAGGGAATTCATGAATCATAGAGATGGTGGTCTTCAAAGTGCAAGGTTTGGAGCACAGATTAGGCTAGGTAATGCTAGAATGCTTTGGTGCCCTTAAAAGCTCCCCTCAGCTATGGTGCCGGCAACATCATGTTTCTGAGGTGCAATAACATCCTCTGGGCTCAGCCTTGCACCGGAACTAGTTCTCTTGCTTGTCCAGAACTAATTTACAAGTTTTTGTCCATTACTCTTTTCTGAGACCCCTTGCTCTGTCTAACTTGCCACCCAAGGCGAGTATGTCCCAGCTGCTTTTCCTGCCTTGATAGGTTTTGATTTTACTCCTTCGCTTGGCCCAAGGGAAATTCTTTTACTGAAAACCCAAGGTCCGAGTGGCGCCTGTGGCTCATCAAGTAGGGCGTTGGCCCCATATACCAAAGGTGGCAGGTTCAAACCTGGCCTCGGCTGAACTGCAAAACAGAAAAATAGCCGGGCATTGTGACAGGCGCCTGTAGTCCCAGCTACTTGGGAGGCTGAGGCAAGAGAATTGCCTAAGCCCAGGAGTTGGAGGTTGCTGTGAGCTGCGTGATGCCACAGCACTCTACCAAGGGCGGTAAAGTGGGATTCTGTCTCTACCAAAAAAAACAAAAAACAAAAAACCCAAGGTCCCTGGATACTCTGGGTATCTGCTCACCTGAATCCAGGAATTGGACAGGTAAAAGGCAGAAAAGAGGCAATATAGTGTTTACAAATACTAACACTAGGAAAAAGGGGAGGTGACCTTAAGAAAAATGATCTCTCATCCAAACTAGTTAAAACTGTGGCAGACTGGCCTCCCCAGCTGCAAAGGCCTTTTGTACCAAATGATGAACAAGAGTATTTACCTGCTGGGTTTTTGTGTCTTAACATCTGGTCTTTGCACCTCTGGAGTTCCCTTCAGTGAACACATCATATGCATTCCCTAGGATTTCAGCTGCAGGTCAGCTGAGCAATATTCTTTTGCCACCCTGGTAGAGGGCTGTGGGTTGACGTTTCCTGGGCTCTCTCTCTCTTCCTTCTCCTATGCCTCAGCTTACTAGAGCTCACTGACCTGTCTGAAAATTGGCATGAGAACAACTGAGGGTTTCACTTTGTCATTCAAAGAATCATTGACTAAAAAGGAAGCAGATTTTTTTTTTGGCAGAGACAGAGTCTCACATTATCACTCTCCGTAGAGAGCCGTGGCGTCACACAGCTCACAGCAACCTCCAACTCCTGGGCTTAGGCGATTCTCTTGCCTCGGCCTCTCGAGTAGCTAGGACTACAGGCGCCCGCCACATGCCCGGCTATTTTTCTGTTTTGTAATTCGGCTGAGGCCGGGTTTGAACCCGCCACCTTCAGTATATGGGGCCGGCGCCCTACTCGCTGAGCCATAGGCACTGCCTAAGGAAGCGAATTTTTAAAAAGATGAACACATCATGTCCAAATTTTGTCAATATTTGCACACAATTGTGTCTCTGCTCCAGAGGTCACAGGCCTCTTGCTTCATATCTGGGCTGTTTGGTTGATCAGAGGGACTCAGCCATGCCCTTCTCTCTTCCTAAGAGCACTGGTAAGACTGAACGCAACTGGCCAATTTTGTGGCCCCTCAACAGGGCTCCTTGAGGCATCACCTTCTTGTACCTAGATGATCACAGACATCTCCTAACTGATTTCCTCCTACTATTCCAGAAATCCAATAGCCAGACTAAACCTTAAAAATGTACATCGGATGCCACTGCTCTGCTCTTGATCCTCCAGTGACTTCTCCTTACACCCAAAATAAGGTCTAGCATCTTCAAGGTGCTTAACAAAGCCCTATATGATGGGCCCAACCCAGTCTTTGACCTCAGTGCCCACCACTTCCCCCTTATTAGCTTCCCAGGCCTGCTGCAACAAATGATCCCAAAGGGGGTGGCTTACAACAACAGAAATGTGTTCTCTCACAGAGTCAGGGACCCGGACCCTTTCTGTCTTTCTGTTCCTTCCAGGGAAACAAGTGACTTCCTTCCTCATGGCTGCATGACCCAGAATGGCTGCTCCAGATCCAGCCATCCTGCTGAGATCCCAGGCAGGGGGAAAGGAAGCTGGAGGAAAGGGCCAAAAGTGTTCTTTTAAAAATACTATCCCACACAATGCCTGTAGCTCAGTGGCTAGGGCGCCAGCCACATACACTGGAGCTGGTGGGTTCAAATCCAGCCCAGCCCTGCCAAACAACAATGACAGCTGCAACAAGAAAATAGCTGGGCATTGTGGCAGGCACCGGAAGTCTCAACTACTTGGGAGGCTGAGGCAAGACAATTGCTTAAGCCCAAGAGTTTGAGGTTGCTGTGAGCTGTGACATCATGGCACTCTACCAAGGGTGACATAGTGAAACTCTGTCTCAAAAATAAATAAATAAATACATAAATACCCCATCCAATAACTTTTGCTTGCCTCTCATTGGCCAAACTTAAGTCACGTGGCCACACCAAACTGCAAGGGCTTCTGTTACTAATGAAGGAAGGGGAGAGGGATATGGACGAGGCAGGTGGAAGACTCCATACATTGGGGATCCAAGCCCAAATCATGTAATCCTGGGTACCCATGAATCACGAGTCCACTCAAGGATTAGACCAGTTTTGCAGATTCAAGTCGCTTTAAGGGACGCATGGGTAGAGGAGAGAGCACCAGAATGGGAGTCAGTGGGGGCCAAGTCTGGCTCCACCACTAATTGCTTTGTCATTGGGGGTTGTTCCCTCCCGTTTCTGTAAACAGAAAATTGGAATACATCTTAGTCTTCACCGTCTTCATCATCACTAGTCACTTTCACCATCTTCAGCATCATGACACCGTCTGTCACTATCGTTGTCATCTTCTCCACAACAACACAGGTCTTCCCTGACAGCCTCACCCCCACCATCACGTCTCCTCACCATTACCTTCCCCTTCACCACCCTCACGGAATCGTTATCATCAGCACTGTGGTCGCCACTGCACTCCTCACCCCCGCCTCTCCCGCCTTCCTCATTGCCACCCTCATCACCCTCACCAGCATCAGCATCGTCATTGTCCCAGCTCATCTGAGCACCTACTGTGTCCAGGTACTGTGCTGACCTGCTGTGTACACCATCCCATTTAATCCTCACTACAACAGTGTCAGAGGACCATTTGCCACCACCACTCCCATTTTTTTTTTTTCAGTTGTGGTCAGGGCCAAGTTAGAACCCCCCACCTCTGGTATATGAGGCTGGCGCCCTACTCCTTTGAGCCACAGGTGCTGCCCCTACCACTCCCATTTTTAAATAGAGGAAGCTGAGGCTCGTGAAGGATGAGTAACCTGCCACAGTCATGTGACAGGAAAGTGCTGGAGCTGAAGTGCAAGCCAGATCCCCCTTGGCTCCCCTCTTCAGCCACTACCTCCTCTGTGACGCAGTGGGACCTGTGAGTCCTGGCCGGACCCAGGCACGGGTGCTGAGCTGCTGTGTGAATTGCTTCTTAGAGACTCAGCCCCTTCCCTGTCCAGTCCCCGCCCCAGCGTTGAGATGGAACCCCTGCCTTTCCTGCCCTGGGAGGAAAGGGCTCCTTCTTCAAAACCGACCTCCCTGGGCAGGGCTTGCCATAGAAGAGGCTAAATTACCAAAGGGCCACATCAAAGCCTGCCAAGGCGGCTTTCAGAAAGGCAATTTACAAAACGACAACAAAAAGATGCCTGTAGCTCAGCGGCTAGGGTGCCAGCCACATACACTGAAGCTGGTGGATTCGAATCCAGCCCAGGGCCTGCCAAACAATGATGACAAGAACAACAACAAAATAGCTAGGCATTGTGGTGGGCACCTGTAGTCCCAGCTACTTGGGAGGCTGAGGCAAGAGAATCACTTAAGCCCAAGAGTTTGAGGTTGCTGTGAGCTGTGACGCCACAGCACTCTACAGAGGGTGACAAAGTGAGACTCTGTCTCAAAAAAAGATGCCTGGGCTGTGGGGAGTTGTGGGCTGGGTAGGTGAAGCCTACTTTGAAAGTGTTGGCTAAAATGTTAGTTTTGCTGCTAAGAGTGGGAGATTCTGGAGCCACCCCTCTCCAGCACCTTCAGATGGGAGATTTGGGCTCTGGGTGGCATCTGCCCTTGTAAGGGTCAATGCACTGGGCTGGCTGCACCTGGCCCAGCAGCAGGTGAGCTAAGGAAGTTGTCAAACTGGCACCTCCTCAGAATGCAGAAAGGGTGACCTGCAGATCCCTCAGCTGGCCCAGCTGCAAGTGCCCTCAGAAGCAAGGGCCTAGGAATCCCTGCGATGAAGGCCCTAAAATTATGGCCCATTTGTGGCTGCTACCTGTCTTGTTGAGACTCAGAGTACCCTTAAATATTAATAGCCCCACTTTGCAGATTTGGGGACTGAGGTATGTAAGTTTCATTTCTTGTACCTGGCAGAACCGGGAAGTAGACCCAGGCAACTGGCTCTGGGCTCTGGACTCTGTCCTTATGTCCCTGGAAGTCGCAGACTGAAGTCTCAGGTCGGATTCAACCCTCAGTCCAGGTTTATTTGGCCTGCACTGGGCCTTCAGGATTTTTTAATTAGCAGCCAACAGCTGGCCAATTCCAAATGGCAGGTTTTTGAAGCTTCCTTCTTCACAGGAGGCCGTGATGGAGAGCACCGGACAGATGTTTCCTGTTGGCATTGGGGGTACAGGTCTGGGTGTGCACAAGATAGAGGCTCGGCTCAGCTCTTTCACATGCTGGACCCTCCCGGCCCCCCTTCTGGGAGGCAGTGGGGCACCCTGGTACCAGGAACAGGTGCTGGAATCAGATCGCTTGTAGTTTTGATTCTAATGCCCAAGTTCCCAGCAGTGGGCAATCTCCTGAACCTCTCAAGCTCTCAGCATCTCCTGAACCTCTCAAGTTCTCAGCATCATCTGGAAAATGGGAATGATCACAACAGCATCGCTCTCTGAAGATATTTAACACAGAATCTGGCACATGGCAAATGCTTCCCAAGCGTTGGCTGCTCTGTGCCCTCACTAACCTACAGCCTTCATAGAGTAGGATGTTTAATCTTGGCAACAGCCCTCCAAAGCCAGCCAGGCCAGTGCCTCGGCCATCCCCCCAGCTCAGGGAGGAGGACCCAGGCTGCTGCTGGCCTGCTGGTGGTGGTGTTGCTGATGTCAGTGTCACTGCTTCATGGCTGTTGTCGTTGCTGTCGCCGCTGCCGGTAGGACCCCAGCTGCAGGCTGCTGTGGGCACTGCATCCATGCTGGGCTCTGCTTCGTGGCTCTGTGTGTGACCCCATCCCATCCATCCCTTCCTCCCACTACAGGGGTCCTGGAAAAGCCCAGGGCTGCCAGGGAAGTGGTGAAGGAGGGGCTGCCCCTGCCAAGCAGGAGCCGGGGGCGGGCCTGGCACACGGAGCTGCCCAAGGTGCGCCAGACTGCAGCTGGTCCCGCCGCCCCGGCCTTTTCTTCTCCCTGCTTTTTGTTCAGGCCCTTTTGATTTGGGAACAAGGCCCCTTTATGTCGCGCTGGGCCTGGCCAGGCCTCCCCCGGCCTCCCCGTCCCACCCATGGCAGGGGATTTCCTTTTCATCTGGTGCTAGGAGCCCCGGGCTCGAGGAGAGACAGCAGGAGGGATTTGGTGGTGTCACAAAACCTGGGTGACTCAGCTTTCAGTGGGGCATTGTGGCCCTGCAGCTTTGATATCTTAAGTGGGAGTCACAACAAAGGAGCTGCCGGGGCGGTGGCAAGGTAATGCTGCTTGCTGGGGCTCCTAATGGCGCAGCTTGTCCGCCCAGAGGGGGCCCCTCTCCCAGGAGTACTATTCTGTTTCGGCGGGAGGACTGGCCTGTGACCCCAGACTCTCAAGGACGTGATTGAGCAGAGCTGCTGTCTCGGGTCTCAGGGGCACGGCTGCTGGCTCCTCACCTGCCCTGGGTTCCTGGGCTTCCCATGAGGACGCACCATTCAGCTGCTCTGGCCAGAAGCTTTTAGGCAGAGAGATACTGGTGGGTCCCTTGCCCGGGATCAGGCAAGTCAGCCTGGAGGGGCCTAAGCAGCTCCAGACCTGGCCAAGGAGGCAGGAGCCCAGAGAGGCCAGCAGGCATGGACCCAGAGATGTCTCAGGGAGGCAGGACAGCTGGGAGACCACTCCTCCCCTCTGCTGTCACTCCTAACTCTAAGAGGGACAGGGCCCACATGGAAATAAACAGACCGACTCCAGTGGTCATGGGGCCTTAAGTCAACAACTTAGGTTGTCTGGGCCTCAGTTTCCTCCTCTGTAGAGTGAAACACCAATGGAAGGGTGAGTGACAGAAAAGCACCCATGTAGCACAAGCAGCGTCATTTTGGACGGTTCGCCTGTGTTCTGAAGTCATCTGCTTGCTTACTTGCTGCATGCCGGTCAGCCCAAGATGAAAGGGAGATCCAGGCTGGAAGTCCTGGAGCAAATTCTGCCCCGGAACCCGTGACCACTCGCTCAGCCTCCCCTTGCCCCAGGTGGGTGGGACGACCAGCCTGGCCCGGCTGGGTTGTTCAGGGATCAAATGATATACTCTCTAGAGAGAGTCTGGCTGCTGGCTGGTCCAGTCAAGCCTCTTCTCCCACATGCCCTGTTTCAGTGACAATAATTCATTTCAATGTGTGACCGAGGCATCGTGAGCTGACTTTGCATTGTTGGGAGCAAGAGAGCTCAGTGGGTGTGAGAGCTGGCTTTGGTGTCACACACCTGGTTTCAGATCCTGGGCTTCCTCCTAGTGGCCCAGTGACCTTGAACAAGTCAGATGGCATCTCCGAGCCTGGGCCCCTTCTTCTGTAAAATGGAGGTGCCGACATCTCCTGCTTCCTGTGGGTTGCTGTGAGGATTCAAGACACAAGACAGAAGACCCAGTGGCCTGCCACGGTGTCCCCAGTGCTCCTGCCTCCCCAGCTGAGGCCAGTGTGAGAGAGAGACAGGTGCACCCCCTGCATCCTGTCCGAATTTCAGACCCACAGACTCTGAGAGCCCGAGAAAACAACTGTCGGGTACCACTGAGTTTGAGGTGGCTTATTAGGCGAAAAGGAGGCTGAACAAGAAGCCCCCCACCCTCAGGCCACCCAACGGCCCTGATGCCACAGGTGGCATTGGCTTAAGAGGAACATGCTGGCCTAGCGCACAAACTGCTGTGCAGTACCCTTGAGTGTTTGCATGAGGGAGGGGCCACAGGGTCCTTCAAATTCTCCAAGGGGCTCTTGAATGGATGGTCCTCAAGGATAACCCTGAGAACCCCTCCCAGAGCCACGCCCCTTTGCCATGTGCCTCTTAAGCCCCTCCCACCAAGAGCCAGGCCTATTTCCCCAGCAGCGGAAAGAGCTGCCAAGTGATGAGAAGCAACTTCTAAGGTGAGGCCTGGAGGGGCCTTGAGGCTTCCATTTTCTCCTGGGAATGTGCCCTGAGATCCCTTATCCCCCAAGACTGTGTGAGGCCCTGGCTGGCCCTGGAACCCAGGGGTCCCAGCCGGAAGCCAGCACCCACCACCCACCCTGGGGGTGAGGCCACTGCGGATGGAGACCACAGCCCCAGGGGTGGGCCCAGGAGAGACCAGTAGGAGGGTCACCCCAATTTCCAGCTCACTGAATTGTGAGAAACACAGTCTCCCTCCGTATCCATGGGGGACTGGTTCCAGGGGCGCCCTTGGACGCCAAAACCCAAGGCGCTCCCCTGCCGGCTCTCCACGCATTTGCGAGTAGCATCCGCTCGGGCTCCCTGCACTCTGGATCATCTGGAGGTTGCTCCGAGAGCCTGATCCATTGTGTGTGAGTAGTTGCTGTACTGTGCTGTCCTGGAATGCTGACAAGAAAAGAAAGTCTGTGCGTTTAGTACAGATACAGCCTGCCATTTTTTAAAAAATATTTTTGATCCACAATTGGTTGAATCCACAGATGCAGAACCCACAGATACAGAGACATAGAGGGCTGAACGCAAGTTGTTGTGGTTTGTCTTGGTTTTCCGATTGCGAATTTTTGTTTGCAGGCCACTCAGTTTCGGGGGTGGTTTGTTATATAGCAAGAGACACCTGAGGCTGTGACTGTCCCTGCAGGTGGAAGGTCTGGGATGCAGGTTCCTTCGGAAGGTCCCCAACAGGTCCCCATGGCTCAGCGTGTGGGAGCAACATAAGTGGGCTCAGAGGCTGTTGAGCCAAATCTAGAAAGTTAAAATGTGTGCATATGTGTTGGCCTGTGCTGGCACGTGTGTCCCTGAGTGTGCCTGTAACTCTGAGCATCTGTGTGCCTCCGTCCACGTGTGTGTGTGAGTCTGTATACTCCTGGAGAGTGTGTATGTGTGCCTGTGTGATTGCAGGTGTGGGTGAGGAGGCCTGGGGCGGCCCCAGGGCCAGCTGAGGCTGGGTGTCTGTTCTGATTGGCAGCTCACCCCTCTCCTGGCTCTTCAGTTGGCCAGGGCTGCCACACTGCCCTCTGCCATGGAGCCTGGAGCTGGCAACGGAGCTTGGAGGCTCCCTGGAGGTCTCCCTCCCTGAGACACTGTCAGGGACCCCAGCTCCTACCATGCCATGCCTTGGCTGGTCACTTATTCTCTGAGAGGACAGGCATCCCCGTGGATCGCAGTGCCCCGTGCCTCCTGTCTTGCTGGCTGTGCTTATTTTGACTTCTCGTTCTCCTAAATTGGGCTTGGCACCATCCCCCTTCCCCTGGGCCTGGGGAAGGCCCTGCAGTGTGGCCTGTGCCAGGCTGGCTCCTTGGGCACTTGCACTTTGTATGGGGGGGACTCAGGGAAGACTAGGTGAACAGATCTACACAGGCTCAAGGTGAGAAGCAGACAACCAGCTAGACTCCGGCACTACTATGTCCCTGTGCCTATGCTGTGATATTGCTGGTGGGGAAGAACTCTGGGCAGGGTCTAAAGCCCCCATGGCAATCCCAGGGCTCCTGCTGCTGGCTGTGTGGCCTCAGGCCACTTGCTTAACCTCTCTGTGCCTCAATCGCTGTGTCCCTGTGAAACAGATACAACTTTCACACCTGCCTTGTGGTGTTGCCGTGAGGTATACAGCCAAGGTGCCCAGGCTAGGGACTGAGATCCAGGGGCAAACATTTCATCTGGGGGATACACACTCCAGAAGTTTCCAGAAAGGAGAGAGTCATCTTTTCTTCTGCTGCCGCAGAGTGATAAGTAGCTCCAAGCAGGAGGGCACAGCTAAGGGAAGAATTGGGTAACTCCCACAGGACACTGGGGGGAGTGGGGTTCCAGAAAGATGCCCTTAGGGAAGGGGTCCCCCTGGGGAGGGGACATGGGGCTGTGTTTTGAAGGTGGAAATGGCTCAGCCATAAGCCCTTCCATCCTGGTCAATGTGTGCGGCCCTGACACCGCTCCTCAGCCCTGGTTTGGGTAATAAATTATTTGGGCACCCCACTAACACACAATGGGAAGAGAAGACAAGTGTTTAAGGGCAGAATGGGGACAGCAGCTCTGCCTGGACCTGGCCAGACTGCCTCTCTGTCTAATCCCCACCGAAGTGCTCCCCAACCCACTGCATAGAGCACCCAACTCCCGGCCATGCTTGTGTACACAGACACAGAAAATTGCAGATTCCCGTGACATCTGAGATGCAGACCATGGGTCTAGACCATTCTAATCAGAATTGATGTCATTTTTCCATTTTCCAGCAACCACACTTAAAGAAGTAAAGTGAAACAGATGAAGTTTATTTTAATAATATATTTTATTTAACCTACTACTCCAAAACATGATCAGTGTAATAGATTAACAATATAAAAATACTAATAAGCCATTACATTATTTTTCATGTGTGTACAAAATCTTCAAAATCCAGGGTGTGCATTTTACACTTACAAGACATTGCAATTTAGGTGCTAAATTTTCTTCAGATATACCTGCTCTGTATTTTAGATTTCATTAAAATCTATGGTTGAAAAAGTAGATTCAAAAGCCCAATTTGTTCCAAACATTTGTATAAGTTTTCCAAAATCTAGAGCATTTATTTTTAAGTCTAAATTTTAATTCATTAAAATATAGGAAAATTATCTGGGCATGGTGCCTCACACTCATGGAAGGCTAAGGTATGAGGACTGCTTGAGCCTGGGAGTTTGAGACCAGCCTGGGCAACCATGGTGAGACCCTGTCTCTACAAAAAATTAAAAAAAAAAAATAGTTGGGCATGGGGGCAGGTGCCTGCAGTCCCAGCTACTTGGGAGGCTGAGGTGGGGCTGTCGCTTAAGCCCAGGAGTTGTAGGCTGCAGTGAGCTAAGACGAGGCCGCTGCACTCCAGCCTGGGAGAGACTCTGTGTGTGTTTGTGTGGAAATTAAAAACACAATTCCTCAGTCAAAGTATCAACATTTCAAGTGCTCCATTGCCACACTCAGCTATGGCTACCCTACTGGATAGGGAAGATCTAGATTCTACTTGCTGCTTTCTCAGTTGGGCAAACTGAGGCTAGAGAGAGGAAGTGTCTCGTCCAAGGCTTCATATCAGGTTCTGCCCAAGCTGGGACTGGGTTGCATGTTTTGGCTCCTACTCCATGGTGTTTGGCCTTATGGATCCACAGCTCAGCCCGGCTTAGGGACCCGGCACCTGCAGGTCGGTCCAAACTGCCGTCCAGCAGAGCCGAGAGCTGTCTCGGAGGGGGAGGCAGTGTGGTGTGGTGGGACAGCTGTGGCTGCTAGGGCAGGTCCTCCCTGCTTCCTTGACCCCGTCTGAGGAAGGGGGCCTTAGTCCCTTCTTATACAGCCAAGCTGCCTGAGCTAGCAGCCAGGAGCAGAGCCTCTGTGCCTTGGTCTCTCCATCTGCAGGGTGGGAACAGTGATGGCCGTGACAACCCCCCAGTAGGGTGATTGTGCGAGCAAGACTCCCCACCATGATGCCCCTGATGGGGGTGGCCCCTAGGGGCACACATGAGACAGTGTAGGTAGAGTTTTGTACACCCCCAGAAAGATATGTCCAAGTCTCCTGACTCCCATTACCTGAGAGTGGAGCCTTACTTGGAAAAAGGGTCTTTGTAGATAGAACCAGTTAAGATGAGGTTGTACCAGGTAGGGTGGGCCCTGATGCAATGACCAATGTCCTTACAAGAAGAGGAGATGGAGACTCAGAGACACACAGGAGAAGGCGTGAAGATGGAGGCAGAGATTGGAGTGACTGCAGCCACAGCCAATGAAAGCCTCAGAAGGACCCTCGCCCCTCAGGGGCAGCGTGGCCTGCTGACACTTTGATTTCAGACTTGCAGTCCCCAGAACTGGGAGAGAAAGCATTTCTGTTGTTTTTAGCCACCAACTGGAGTGTGCCACAGCAGACCCCCAGATGCTAAGACAATTTTATAGATTTCAGGTTTGATCCCAGTGGGCTTCCCAAGACAGCAGCAACACCGCCTGGGGGCCCAGCCCGGGAACCTGACCCAGACCAAGGCCCGAAGGCCCGCCCTGGGGCCATGGACCCCGCTCAGCTGGGCTGTGGGGCCCTTGGCCACCCGGGACCCAGTCTCTCAGAGGCTGGGGAGGGAAAACAGTTCTGGCCACCATATCTCCTGGCTGCCCATTCAACTGCAGTGACCTCCAGTTGCAGAGCTCACAGTGGTCACCTGGGTTTCCATTAATCATCACTGAAGGAACTTAAGTAACGTCCTCCCAGCTGCTCACTACGCATGCCCCAACCCCTCTGGAGCCTTTTCTCTTCCCCAGCTTTGAAGATCAGTGAGTTTTAAAGACCACAGTGATCATTATAGAACCAGATGAGCCCTCTGGGGAGGGCTAGAACCCAGGATGCACTGAAGAGGGGCTACTTGGGGCTGGGCTGCCCCCTGGGCCTGCCTGCAGCCCTAGGTGGGTGCTGGGCACCCTGGCTCAGGAAGCCAGCAGAGGCCAAGAGGTGGAGGATGACCCCAGGGGTGGGGGCTGGGCAGTGCAGCCCTGGAAGGGTAGGAGTGTGAGAGCGGGCCTGAGTTTAAATCCAGCACCTCAGAGAGACTCTGACCAAGTTGTTCAACCCTCTGCATCCTCGTCCACCTCTGAACCTGGTGTCTGGGGATTAAACGTGATTGATCATCTGGAGGCCAAAGCCATTGCCTCTGTAGTTGCTGAATAAAGAACCAGCCCAGGGCAAGGGGTTGAGCCTTCCAGGTCTTCTTGTCTGCTGTGTGACCTTCCTAAGACTCTTAACCTTGCTGGGCCTCTGGCTTTGCCTGCAAATAAGGAACCAGGTAAGGGTGGGAAAGGGGGAAACTCCCCCAAAAAGGAGATGGCCACAGGAGACCCCTGGCCAGCTCAGGTAGAAGGGCAGCAGCAGGGTCATGTCCATGGGGGACCCTTAGGGAACCCGGTTGACCCTGATGTTTGGTCAACTTTCTGCTCTCCCCACCCTGGGCCTGGCACATCACTGGCAGAGGGAGAAGGTGGCTGGGGGCTGGGGGCTTGTGGGCAGCCCGGCTAAGGGAGCAGAAGTTCTCTGCCGTGGATGAAAGTGTGGCCTAGGTCCCTCCCCAGGCGACCCAGAGCTCAGGGGAAGCAGGTACAGTCTCGCTGGAGACCTGAAGACCTGGCATCTTGGTAGCTTTACAAGGAGCCTCTCCTCACTCCTCGGAAGAGCCTCTGTCCCTCACACGATGCCCCTCAGCCAGGGCGCAATGCCAGGCCTGCGGCCATGAGCTCACGTGACCCAAAGTCCTCTCTTCCCTGGCCAGCCAAGGGGTGGGGATGGCCAGTGGTACAGTGAACGGGGCTCCTGAATTGGACCTTGGGGGCCCTCCCAATCCCTTTCAAGTTTTTTAAACCTTTGCCCCCTCCCCAGCACAGCTGCCCGCTCTGAGCCTGGCCCTAGTTACAATAGCTCCCAATAACGTTGCTTGTTGAACTTACCTTTATAGTTCACGTTTTGATCAGGACTAGTGATGCTGGTCTATATTCTTGATGAGGGCATGGAATTTCCTTTAGAATAAATTTAAGTAAAAATAACAATGACTCCATTTATTCTTTCTAGGATTTTTTTCTATATTGGCAAGAAGTGTAGTGGAATGTTTTCAAACTGCTGTGAGCTCCATAGGGGGAAACCAGTCATATTCTTGGAGTAGGGGGGCAGTAATGACCATGGATGTTGGGAGATAGAAGCCATTAATGACCCAAGTGACACCCCACCTTGACCAGTGACCGGGGAGGTCATTTGCCTTCTCTGCACCTGGGCTCCTCACCTGTAAAGGAGAGGGACAAAGAGCCCTTTAATCTTGCCTACATTATTTGAATGCTTACTATATGCCAGGGGAGTTCTAAAGGTTCTATCATCACAAAAACCCTATAAGTAAGTATGATTGTGTGCCCATTTTATAGATGAGGAAACTGAGGCACAGAGAGGTCACAGAACAGGTCAGTCTGAAGCTGGGGTTCACACTTCTGGTGTCGAGGATCATGGGGGCACTCATTCTTGGGAGCAAGTTCAATTCTCACACCCTGTACCTGCAGCTGTGACTGAAGTGTCCCCCAACTCTTCATTAACCTTGTTGCAAACAGCAACCTTATTGTAAACACCCCGTCTCAGATAGGGTCAGCTGCCCTGTGGCCCAGGACCTGGGACCCTCAAGGCTGCACGAGTCTCCAGTGCTTCGTATCAAATTACAGGCCAAGCTGGAGCCAGCCAGAGCTGCAGAGCTCTGGTCTCCTCCGTCACAGGAAGGTGACAGTGGTCCTTGACGTGGGATCTGGTTACCCCCCGGACATTCCGGCCTGCTCAGGGAAATGCCACTCTCTGTCAGGTGAGGCATTCTGAGAACCAAAGCCCAGGACAGATGGGAATCTCATCCCCCCATCCTGGGATAATGGGCCCCCTTAACTCCATTCCAGGCACCTGGGCCAGCCTGGAGACTCCAAGAGGAATTGTCAAATGACACTTCAAGGAAACCCATTCATGGGGAAATGAGTTATTTTTGTTGTAAGGACAATGGGGTTGTCCCTCCCCAGCCCCATTCCTCCACGCTAATCACTCTCCTGTCTTGTGTTCTGTGGCTGCTTCCTGCCAGGACCCAGCCCTGGGTCCCAGATGGATATCATATATTTTATAAATGATAGGTATGTTTTGTCTCCTATTTGTAAACAAAATACAGGTTCGATGCTGAATGCTGCAGCTTGTTTTCACTTGATGTTTTATGATCACCCCTCTCCCATGCGTGTCTTCATAATGATCTGTGAGGATGTGTGATCAATAGTCCCCAGAGAGGCAGTTGAGACCCTTGCTGTGCCTCCTGGCTGCTGAGCACCTGCGGGCAAGTGGCTTGGCCTCTCTGTGTCTCAATTTTCTCACCCGTGAAATGGGGTTGCTAATAGTCCTTCCCCACTGGAGGTGCTAAGAGGATTAAATAAGTCAATGTTTAGGAGCATGCTTAGGAGCACAGGTTGTGCACTGCAAATGCTGTGTTGGTCTCTGGCAAATAGATTTGTGCCTTGGTCAGTCTCTGGGCCTGTCTCCCTCCAGTGAGTGTGCTTGGCTTTCTCCTGCTTGGTGGTGGTTACTGCGGGGTACAGTCTGTAGAGGCAGGTCCTCCTCTGCCCCACTGGGTGCCCCCGAGCACCTGCTGCCTGCTTCTTCTGTGAAGTGGAGAAAGTGGCCCTCCCTGTCACTTTCACAGAACTCAAGTGTCAGCAGAGGAAAGAGGAGGCAGAAAGGGAAGGCACTGCCCAGAGGTGGACGAGCTCCAGGGAGATATGTTGAAAGATCTCAAGGGCAAGAGGCTCTCTGCTACTTGTTGAGGCAGGGAGGGGACACCTGCCCCTCACCCAAGCCCTGAATATACATAGCTGTCACCTTTGTCACCCAACTCCTCACCATCCTTCCCCTGCCCCAGGCTCAGAACTCCTTAAAGGAAAGGAGTATGTTCTATTTAAACTGTGTCCTCCACTTATGGCTGTATACGGACCAGGAATTTGAAACATTGTTGAATGAATGAATTAGTGAAGAAATTAATGAATGGATGGATGGCAAAATGTTAGTTGGGGGGAACCAAACTATAATTTGGTCTCACAGAAGGGCCAAGACAGCAACTTCCAAAGCCAGGTGGACTTTGGTTTGCCTGGGGGATGCCTCCCACGGTGTCCCCCAGGTGTATGGCAGTGTCCTCTGTGGCCTCCAGATGGGTGTAAGGGCCTTGTGTCAGCCAGTCACAGATTGAGCCACCAGTGGTTTGGACACACCGTCAGAAGCCTCCTCATGAGGTTAGTGCCCTACAACTGGTCCCGGGGGAAGGTTCACAGACACTGGTGCTAACTAGCTCTCAACAAACTCTCTCTGGGGAAGGAAAAGATCCAGATGTTTTGAGGACACTTTGCCAGAGGTTTGAGAATAGGAGGTGAGTCCCCTCCTGGGGCATCATTCCAGATGGACAGCATGGGGCTCAAGGGCAGGCCCCGGGGAGCTGAACCCTCACAGGGCTGGTGCAGCCTCTGGGTCCTGTGGCTGCCTTGTCCTTTCCCGATCCCAACCCAGGAGCCCAGAGGGAGTTACATCCCAGGAGGAAGGTGCCTGCTCTGGTTTCAAGCCCTAGAGGCGCACTTCCCTAGGCTGTTCTGAAGTGACATCCCCCTTGTCCCGCTCCTGGATTCTAGATTCTATCTCACAGGCTGCTTTGCTCCTCCAGAGCCCGCTGAAGGCTGTAAGGGCTGGAAAGTGCTCAGGTCTCCCAAGGCCCCCAGCTCAGGTCCAGGCACAAAGGGAACCCAAGGTAGTGCATAGTTAAGGGGAGGAGGGGGGAGAAAGAGGGAGAGGGAGGGAGGAAGAAGAAGGGAGGGAGAGGAAGAATGTCCCGGAATGCATATGGGATGTGGCAGGGATATTTTCTGGAAGACCACAACAGGGGCTGGGCACGATCATGCCCAGTGTGGGGAAGGATGTGGAATTAGATGCCCCCCCAACGTGGTGGGGATGTGGGATGTCAAGTAGTCCTGCCTTCTCAGAGAGCGGTGGGCAGTACCGATTCCAACTCTAGGGGTCCATTCGGCCAAAATACTGTCCCAGTGCACATACGCGTGGGCCCAGGAATATTCAGCACAGCTCCTGTTAGCCTTACAGTGTCGGGTACAACCCACACCACAATCCCCAGAGGAGGGGCTGGGTTCACTAGAGGGCAGTGGGCCCCACCCAGCTGCTAAAGGCGGGGAGAGGATGGCCTGGGTGTCACATGAAGGTGTCCACGGCATTCCCCTGATGACAGAGTAGTGGCAGAGTGGTGCGCGTATTGGGTACTAGTCTGCATGTGTCATGTGGGAAAACGGGATCGGGATGGGGGCTTTGAGTGCTGGCACCTGCTAGCCAGTCACATAACATATTTATTACATGCGTTGTCCACCTCGCAGGCTGGAAGTCAAGCCCCAGGAGGCAGGGAATTATGTCTCGTTGTTCGGTTTGATGTATCCAAAGTGGCTTACAGCAGATTCTGGGATGCTGTAAAGTGCTTAATAAATAGTTATTGAATAAAGAAACAGATGATGTGCACTCTCCAAGTATATTTTCTGAATTGTTTGAATTTTCTACAATGAATGTGGATTGTTGTTATTATTATTTTTTGACACAGAGTCTCACTTTGTCACTCGTGGTAGAGTGCCATGGTGTCACAGCTCACAGCAACCTCAAACTCTTAGGCTCAAGAGATCCTCCTGCCTCAGCCTCCCAAGTAGCTGGGACTATAAGTGCCTGGCTATTTTTTTTTGGAGATGGGAATCTCACTCTTGCTCAGGCTGGTCTTGAACTCATGAGCTCAAGCAATCCACCCACCTGGCCTCCCAGAAGGCTGGGATTACAGGTGTGAGCTACCGCGTCTGGCTAACGTGGATTACTTTTATACTTTTTAAAAAAGGAAAAGGAACTATGTCTTGGAAAATACAAAATTCCTATCCATATTCTGGACAGGAAAGCTGGGGTGCTTTAGCTACTCCCTCTCTGGCCTCAGAAACTGACAGAGGTCCAGGGTGCTGCTGATTCTCAGCCACCTGTTCTTGCTCTGAGATTTGTGTCCTGGATTTTTACGGCTGCCCCTTGCATCCATCGTAGCTGACTTCACTGACCCTCAAGGCTCATGTCTCTACTGGGACAGAGACAGGGTGCCCACCCCTGTGCCCTCCTTCCCCAGACCTGTGATGAGTCTGGGGGAGCCTAAAGACCTATAGATGCCCCCTGCCCCCTGGCTCACAGTCCAGTGAAACCTAACTCAGGGGCCCCAGGAATGGCTATCTGGATGCCACTATCTAAATATGGCAGTGGTTTTTCCACAGTGCCAGGCCAGAGGACTTGGTCTTCTGATGGTTTTGCTTCAGGGAAACTCGGAGGTGGCAGGATCTCAAGCTCACAAAAGAAGAGAGCTGGGCTGGGACTGGGGGGGTCTCTCCTGGCTGTCCTGGGGGTAGAGCAGGGGCCAGGGGAAGAGGCTGCCCTGCAGCTGGGAAAATGGCCTCACACTGGGCTGGAGCTGGGCAAAGGCCAGGGCCTAGACCTTGGCAGAAGGTAGATATGGGACAGAATGCTGGCCCTGCTGGGTGACAGTGGGGTGAGGGCAGTGTAGGATCACGTATGCCAACCCTGCCCTCAAGGCACTGCAGACAGGGGCCTCGTTCTGTGCTCACTGTAACCACCAGCTTGTCACTTCCTCGGAATGGGCCAGCCTGCTGGGAATAGTGCAGCCTCCGAAGAGCCTCCCGAAGGGTCTCTGACCACTGGTTTTCAATGTCTGGCTCAGAAGAAATCGCCAAGACTCCCGCTGTCTGCACACCAGGCCAGTGTTGGGGCCTAGAGCCGGCAGTGAGTGGGTGGTCATTCGGTGCCAAGGTGGGTGCACTAAGGGGGTGCCCTTTCTTTGATTCACAGATAGGATTGGTCAGTCACCACCTGTCATGTGGTCCATAGATAGAAAATGTCCAGAATGAGGAGCCCCACCAAAGTAGAAGTAGATGAGTAGATGCAAGGGGCGGGGGGTGGCCGCTCGCAGCTGAGAGGTTTGGGGTGATTAGGATGTTCCAGTGTTTAGTGGCAATGGTCACACGACTCTGTGAATACGTGGAAACCCAGTGAATCGCACACCTTTAATGAGTGAATTATACAGTGCCTGAACTTCATGAACCAAACTGCTATGAAAATAAATAAGCCCTTTGTATGGGCCTTGAGGAGGGCCAGACACCGGCCTGAGTGGGGAGCCCCACCCCGGGAGCTGGGCTTGGCACTGGAAGTGAGAGACACCATTTCCATCTTTGCTGTGGTGCCACATTGTCAAAATCTGGCTTTGTCATTAGCAGTGATCAAGCCACAGCTGAGGAAATGGCAGTTTTACAAATGAGCTGGGAGGAACACAGAAGCCAGAGGCAGGTGCCTGGCTGTCATGGGGCAAAATCCAGGTCCAGCTGGCCTGGTCCTTTCTCTTTTGCTCTTCCTGGAAGCCGCATTTTAGGGGACCCGTGCTCCCCAAGCTCTACCCTCAGCTCCACGCTCACAGCCTTGGGGTCTCAGCAGAATCCTTCTCTGGTCCAGACTGGTGCAAGCCAGGCAGGGAAGGGTTAAGCGGGCCTGACAGGCAGGTGAGATCAAAAGCTGCAGGACAAAGGGGGCCGGGAGAACATAGAGCCTCAGACCCAGGCCCCAAAGGGACCCCTGCCCTGAGAACAAGGACTATGTGGGGGTCAAAGGTCAGTATTTGACTTGGATTTAGGTGCCTGCTTTGTACCCAGGGCAAGCAAGCCTGAGGGCAGCATAGGAGCCTTCCGGAAGGGAGTTGCGGGGACAGGCTCCTTTGTGAGCTGGCAGCGCTGGGCCGCCTGCCCATAACCGGGATGTCACTGTGGCCCAGAGATGTCTTTTATATCTGTGCCGCAGTCCCCAGGAGAGACACAGGGCACCTCTAAATAACCCAGTAAGCAGAGTCACCTGGGAACAGGCGTTTTCCACATCCTAAATGACGGCTCCTAATGATGGCTCCATCGAGTTCAGCCTTTGTCACATAATCTGTTGCTGAAAGGATTTAAAATTAAAGAAAGAATAATGTTGGGGCCAATTAGCTACATTGTGTGGGCCTCCAACAAACAGGAGTGGCCCTGCCTGCGTGGGCTCCACTCCCCTCTTCAAGTCAAGTGGGGCTTTGCTCGAGCCCGTTCCCCCAGCTGTCCCCAAGCTAGACCCACACTGACCTTTCAGGGCCAGTTTTTGTTGTGGAACATGGGGGAGCAGGTCTGTCTGAGGACCCTCCACACGCTCACTCATTCATTACTTGTGATACTGAGGTGGGGAAGAAAGAGAAAGGGCTTCTTTGTCCTAAGATGTTCATTGAAAGCAAATCTCCATGGTGGCCCTTGGTTTTCTGCTCAGAGGTCTGTTGTTGAAATAGGCGTTCTGTGCACCCCCTGGTCTGCACGCAACACGCCTCTGCTGGGGCTTCATGTCAATGTCCATTCCCTGGCAGAGCCAGTGCTGGAGGACAGCGAGAGCGTCTACACCACACAGGGCCGGACCGGGGACATTGGTTCTTACCCGCAGCAGCGTGTCTGGGCTTCACAGCTCACACCTGGCGTAACAACTCTTATCAATCACCAAAGCAACATCCTCTCACCGTAAAAGCCAAATTAGTAGCGAAATCCATACCAAAGGGTAAACATGAAAATTCCCCCTCTCACCTCTTCCTTGCTTCCTCCGCCCTCAGAGCTCACAACGCCTACGGATCTTTCTGAGATATTCTGTGATAAAACTTATGTACGAACACTACCAGCAGGGGCAAGCACAGAGCCAGGGCGCCCCCCCTAGATCAGTGGTTCTCAACCTGACAGTGTCCTGAGCCCTCACCGGAGCTACCTCCTTTCAACCTCATGGCAACACCTCAGCATGTCCCCATCCTTCAGATGAAGAAATTGAGGCCCAAGTCCACGCCCGTCACAAGTGGCGGAATCTGGATTCGAACCCAGGAAATCACAGATGGGATCGCACTCTTCATGCTGTGTGGCTACCGTGGAGTTTTCCTCTCCAGCCACCCTGAGCTCTCCAGCTGCTGCCACTGTGACAGTGGCACAGGTCACCCTTGTGTGGCCACCTGTCTCCAACAGGAGTAGGAGTCGTTTCTGGCTCGAGGACCTGCTGAATGATGCTGCAGGCCGGGGGTTCCTAGAGCAAAAGGCGTCATGATGGATATCGTTGCTGACACCTCTGAGTGTCCCCATGACAGTGGCCCTGGTCTGCATGCCCTCCGGTATCACAGGACGTGCCTGAGCACCATTCTCTTTCTCTGTGTCCTAGTGGGCATATCTATCGGACAGGTTCTGAGTTTGAAAAGTGCTTGAGAACTCACTCTTTTTTTCCAACAAGCAGTGCTTAGGTGGGTGTTTTTCCAGTGTACAATTTTTCTGGAGTTTTGTCAAACTGATGTTCCAGAAAGCCTCCTCCACTCCTACCAGAAGGTCTGCATGTGGGCAGCCCACCCTGCTGGGGTGAGGAACTGAAGCTGTTTGTCCCCTATTCCTCGTCAGGACCCACATTAAGGGCCTTTCCTCCATTTTTTTCACCCAAATGACCAACATGATCAGGTCAGGGGACACTGCAGAGATTTCATGCAATCATTTGTGTACCATCTAGGGCAGCGGTTCTCAACCAGTGGGTTGTGACCCACAGAAACTGTATTAAAAGGCTGCGGCTTTAGGAAGGTTAAGAACCACTGATCTAGGGGGGGCGATTTTGGGCCAAGCAGAAGAAAGCTGGCCAGTGCTGGCTAGCTCGGGAGCTCATAGCCCTGGGTGAGGGGCACACGGCCACTGATGCCAGTGTGTCTTACAGCACGGTGGGGGGTCTCTCAGCTGGCTCTTGAAGAACAAGAAGAATCTAGACAAGCAAAGGGGAATAGGAGTGAGGGCATGGGCTGCAACTAGTGGAAACAGCCAGTGCAGAGACCCCAAAGTCAGGCAGGGAAGTTGTCAGTGACTTGTCAAGGTGAAGGGTGGGCCGGGAAGGGCAGGGATAGACAGACCCAGACCATGCCCATGGCTAAGCAAGGCATGCCGACTTTGCCCTAAATATCAGCGGTTACAGCTCAGAAGCAGAGAATGGAAGGACATAGCAGGCTGTGGGCAACACCCCTGAGCATCTGGTGGTAAGGGAACCTCTCTTGAGCTGACCCTGGTGGCCTGCTGGCGAGCATAGGCAGGGGTTTCCCTGTGGAGCCACAGGGGCTGCCCTCAGATCCATCAGTTAGAGGCGAGTATCTTGCCAGCCTCTCGAGGTCCGGAAACGTGAAACATTTCTTTTTAAAGAGAATAAATGTATGTTCAGCCCGCTCCCTCCAGATCTCCCTGTGGGAGTTCTGGCCTCATAGGCCCATCCCTACACGAGCCCAGGTGGCTGCAAAACTTCCCTCTGGGCCATGCAATCAAGGGAGGCCTGGGGAAACCACATCTTAAGGGCTTGACTTTGATTTGTTGAGAGTGGGGCCAGCGAAGGGCCCACTAAGTCTGAGTCAGAATGAGATGATAGGAGCTGGTCCCCCAAATTGCCCATTGCCTCAGCAGCCCGACCTTTCCACTAGTCACCCGCCAATGTACCTTCTCTGCCTCCCACGCACTGTCTCCAGTGTCCTGGCCACACTTCACACTGGACAGAGCCAGGGAGAGAGGGACAGGCTTGCCCACCCTCCAGAGCCTTGGGATCAGGGAGGGAGGCTGATCAAGAGGGAGGCTCCAGGTGCCCTGAGCTGGGTCTTGCAGGAATGGTGGGAACAGGAATCCCAGGTGGAAGTATGGCATGTGCAAAGGGTGGGGTGGGAGGGACAGGTGACTGTGTCGGTGTGGGGCTGCCTCGATCACGTAGTGGAAGGAGATGAGGGGACCGACTTGCCTCCTTTCCATCCACCCCCTCCATTTCAGGACTGGAGGGCACACATCACCATTAGCACTTGTTTGGGCTGAATCGTGTCCCCCTCCAAATGCATATGTTGAAGCTCTAGCCCCCAGGACATCAGAATGTGATTTCAGTTGGACATGGGGTCTTTTAAGAGGTGATGGAAGTAAAGGGAGGTCACCAGGGTAGGCCTCAATGCAATCAGAGAACGGGTGTCCTTATAAGAAGGGGAGCTCAGGATGCAGACACCCCCAGAGAGAGGAGGACCATGTGCGGACACAGGAGAACATGGCCATCTCCAAGCCACACCAGGCTCCTCATGCAGCTCCATGCCAGGCACTGAGGGGCGGAGGGGCACAGAGGGGATGCCCTCATCCTATGGGGAGGAAAAGGGGTAGCTTTTGGTGTCTGTCCCTGGGCACAGAGGGATGCTCTGCTTTCTGCTGCCCTGCACCCAGAAAGAACCCTTGCTTTATGTCTCACCTGTGGAGGGGTCTAGCTGAGCCGTGTGCCGCCCCTTCTGAGTGGGGCTTCTAACTCTCTGGAAGCAGAGAGCTTAGCAGCCTGATTTCCCAGACCCTGCAGCCTGTTAGCAGATAAACAGCCAAGTGTCCCCAGCTGAGGTGGACAGAGAGGGTTTTAGTCACCTCACCTCAGCTCCCAGCTATGTGACCTTGGGCAAGTCACTTCACCTCTCTGAGCCTCTCCTCCAATCTGTAAGATGGGTTTGAGCAGAGCCACTACCAGGATTTGGGGGGCCCTCCAGCAGGCCAAGTCTCTCTCCTGCTGCTCCCAGGGGGACATAGATAGAATGAGTCTGGGGCTAAGAGCCAGCAACAACTCCTATAGTCACTGCCAGCCGCTGGGACCACACCACGGGACTCTGTCCTCTGCCCTCTCTCCTCCCTCAGCTCCCTCTCCAGGGGAAGGAGCTTGAGGTGGGGGCTTGGACCCAGGTACCACATGGAGCCAAGTGGGGCTCTGGGGAAGGGGAATGTCTGCAGACATTCTGGTGCTGGTGGTAGGAGGGCTTGGGCTGGGCCTGGGGGTGTCCGGCCAGGGTCTGGAAAGGACTAATTAGTCAAATGGTTGCAGTTGACCATTTGGAAGCAATTAACAGGGTCGCTATTACCACATTATGCACCCCCCACCTGGCTCTGTACAAGAAGGGAGGGGCAGAGGTCGCTGTTGTGTGGGTGCCTCAGCTGAGGCCAGTAAGACTTTGTGAGTGAGTCCCCTGAACCGCTCCCCTCAGAAGGGCCTGAGTGTCCGAGGGCCTGGCAGTTGGGCAGGACGAGAGCCAAGCCCAGGCTAGGAGGTGTCCACAAGGCCAGGCTAGGAACGGTTCAAGGGGACTTTCTGGGCCAGAGAGATACGGCGCCTTAGATGCGGAGGAAGAACTCCCTGGGTGGGTGAGCAAAAGCCTGGAGGCCCAGACAGGAAGATGTGGAAATAGACGGGAACCCGGGCAGGTGGCAAGGGTGCAAGGGTTCCACTGTACTGAAGCCTCTGTCAGTAGGGCTGGGGCAGCAGGTGAAGGCAGCTTTGGGTTTCAGACAACTCCCTCTGACTTGGACAGAGGAGATCGCCAGGGCCCAGAGGAGAGGAAGAAATGCGGCCCAGAGAGCACTGTTGCCTAAGCAGAACACCACACGGTAACCCAGGTGTGCTAGGAGGGGCCTTATGGTAGGGGTGGGGGCACCTGCTATCCCAGGATAGCTGCGTAGCACGTCCCCTCACTCTCAAAGACACCGAGGCTTGCATAAGAGACCGTGGGCCCCTATCAATGGGGCATTCTCTGCACTGATAGATAAGCTGGCAGGAGACTTTGCAGGGGAGATTCCACTGAATTTCTGGCACCAACTTGGGGCATCAAATACGTGAGAAACCAGTATCTCAGAGAGGTGGTGCTGTGTGGCCATCTCCATGTGGCAAGACGCGGCCAAGCCACTCATTCATTCATGTATTCATTTTAAGGAGTGTACACTGAGTGACCACGTGCCAGGTGCTATCTAGAAGCCGAGGGGACAGTCAGGGACAAAACTACCAGAACCTCTTACCCTCGGCAGCTTCCCTCCTATGGAAGGGAGTTACCCTTGGACCCCTGCTCTGGGGCGGCAGCCCCTGCCCTCCTCCCAGGTTCTAGGGCACAGGCAGACCTGGAGGTGGGCAGTGGCTGACCACAAGCGGGTGGGATTGGAGACCAGTGCCAGGGAGCCTCCCTGGGAACTGCTGGGGGCCCTAGGCCTGGAGCAGGAGGGACACTGCAAACCCAGCTGCCTAGGCTGGATTTTTCTGCATCCTCCTAGTCTTCCAGAGGGGCAGTGGGAGACTTGTAGAGGGGAGGGTGGGGCTGACATAGGAAAGGTGCGTCCGAAGTCCTGTGCTCCCCCAGCCCAGCAGACCCCTCTCACTCTCTCCTTCTTAGAATTAGATTCTGTCTCTTCTCTCCTCTGGCTGCTTCTCTCTGTTGCTCTGAATTCTTACACATTCCTCTCTGCCTCTCTCTGTCTTGAACACTGCATTTCTTCTTGTCTCTTCTGGACCACAGTGTTGGGAGGCTGGCGACTCACACAGGGTGTTTCGGATGTCAGCATCTGCTGGGCTTTCTCTGGGCTTTCTGGAGAAGGTCGAGCAATCAGCAGGTGCCAGCCCAGGTCAGCACATAGAACCCGCTGGGCACGTTCTGCTCTTGGTTCTGTCCTTGGGATGTGCCTGGGCTTTCCTCTGTCCCCTGTAATGCAGAGTCCATTATTAAAAGGCTGACGATCTAGCATTTCGGTGGCCTGCTCTTTGTACTGTTCAAGGACCCTCGTGAGCCAGCTCTGGAGCAATGATCAGGCATGCTTTCAGGCCTGAGGTGCCGAGTGCTGGCTCGGGGGAGCCCATCTCGGCGAGGAGCACTCAGGCTCGGAGCAGCTGGAGTGTGCTCAGGGAGGACACACTGCCCTGCTGTTTTAAGCCATGGCTAGAAAGGTCCCAATGGTGTGTACTAGCCGCTCTGCACCTGTGCCAGGACCCGCAATCCTGATGCAGACATGAGGGACAGGGGTGCCACCCACTTGGCTTCTCCCAGAGCCCCTGGTCAACTTGGAGCCAAGGCTGTAGCCTAGACCACTGGACCCCATGGTGCCTCACCCTGGGAGCAAAGCCCCTTTGAGTGAGCCCACCAGCAGGTATCCTGCTGACTGCTGGCCAGGAGGCCACTGGGAGCAGAGGCCAGGGGAGCAAGAGAAAGGACTGGGAATGTGGCTTTTCCCAACAGAATCCGAGCCCCTTTCACTGGGATCCCCAGCAGACACGCCTCCCACCCGGACCCCTGATGTGCACCCTGACCCTCAGGCAGCCAGGGGCTGTGTGCTGCCGTGGAACCATCAGCCCCCCCCCCCCCCGCACTGCCCTCCCCTGTGCTTCTCTCATGTCACCTCTCTCCGTGGCTACCAGACTTCAGGTCTTCCAGGTGTCCCTGCTGCCCTCGTCTCATCTGGTCATTCCCTTCCTGTCTAGTCATTCCAGTCGCTGTGCCCCCCACCAGCCCCCGCCCGGTTCTCTCTCTCCCCCCACCCCCTATCTCTCTGCCTGTACCCTCCTCCTCCCTGGGACTCTGGCCCTGGCTCCTCTGTACCTCCTGCCAACTCCTCAGCCCCATCTCTGGGCAGGACCTTCCAGGGTGCCCGGTTGGGTTGTGCGACAGGATAAAGCACCTCCTGGCGGGTCCCACCACACTCCGCTCCTGCAGGAGCCCCTGGCGCAGACACAAACCCGGGGTCTCCCACGCGCGCCCGCGGCCCAGACCCTCCCCTCCGCCGCCCTCGACAGCCCCCTCATTATGCGTCGCCTTTAAGTGGCGTTTGTCAGCTCGACTTCCCCGCAAGTTGTTTTCACGGACATCAGTCATCCGCGCGGTCCTATTGTGCAGGGGGATTGATGGGGGGCGGGAGGGGGTGACAGGGCCTGGGGCGGCCGCCTCGAGGCCTCAGTCTATAATTTTCAGAGGCATAATTGGTCTGGGGGAGGGGCAGGGGAAGGGCGGGGAAGGGACCTTTCAGAGCCGGGAGGGCGTGCGGGGGCGCGGGGCGCGCTGCCTAACCGAGCTGCGGCCCGACGGCGGTGCGCGGGGGCGAGGTGCGCAGGCCGAACCTCGTGCCCCGCGGGCTCTCCACCCGCCGGCCTCCCGCCCCGCCCGCGCCTCCCGCGCCTCCGCCTGGGGACCACGTCGGCCTTTTGTTGCCGAACCGTCCTTTCTTCCAGCGCTTTGCGCAGCAACGGAAATTTCACCGCTCCTGGGTGAACAGTAAAGGATCTTTCTCTCCCCCACTTCTCCTCTCTCCCTCCTGTCTCTCATTTCTCTGTCTCTCTCTCCCCTCCTCCTCTCTGTCTCCCCACTTCTCCCTCCTCCCTCCCTTTTCCGCGGAGCCGAAGCCCGCACCGCCACGCGCGGGAGTCGGCTCCCAGCGCTTTGCGCGGCTCGGCTGCCGCCCCTCCATGGGTGCCGCGCTCTCCTGCAGCCGCCGCTGCCGCCGCCGCGGAGCGGGCGCGATGCCACGATGGGCTTGATCTGGCTCCTGCTGCTCAGCCTGCTAGAGCCCGGCTGGCCCTCAGCGGGCCCCGGGGCGCGGTTGCGGCGCGATGCGGGCGGCCGTGGCGGCGTATACGAACACCTCGGCGGGGCGCCCCGGCGCCGCAAGCTCTACTGTGCCACCAGGTACCACCTTCAACTGCACCCGAGCGGCCGCGTCAACGGCAGCCTGGAGAACAGCGCCTACAGTGAGTGCTGGGTGCTGCGGGGTCCCGCGGGGTGAGGGAGAGGAGCAGCGCCTACAGTGAGTGCTGGGCGCTGCGCGAGTCCGGGAGGTGAGGGAAGGAGCAGCGCCCTGCAAGGGCCGGGGGAAGGGACGCCGAGTGCCAAGGCGTCCGAGAGGACGCGCGCCTAGGTGTCGGAGAAGACTGGGTGCCTTCCACTACCAAAGGACGAACGCCGGGGTCCGCTAGTCTCTCTCCACGTCCGGAGAAGAATGAGCAGTGAGCCCCCCGGGAGCTTTAGGGCGAGGGGACTCACGTGCAAAGAGGGCACCCACCTATGGCCGCTGCCCGCGTTTGGGGAGAACTGTCAGAGTCTGCTCCCCGCTCGGCCCGCTAGTCCAAGAGGGCGCGAGGTAGGCGACCCCGAGGCTCTCGGTTTAGCTGCGTTCGGCGGCCCTCTCAAGTTTAAGCACTTTGAATTTGTCAGAGAAAAGGAGCTGGACAAGACATTTATCATCCTCTTTATTATTTTGACGACTTCTCCTCCTCCTGCGATCCCTGGACGCCCCACCGTTCCCTCTGCTCTCCACGCTCGCGGCCCAGGTGGTCGTCCTGCGCGACGGCTTCTGCGCAGAGGACGTCGGCTCTCCTCGGCGCAGCAAGATCCCGGCCGCTGCCGCCACCGACAGACACTCCTTTCCTGGCGCTGATCTGCACCCCTCCTGCCTCCACACTGGACTCCTGCAGAGCTACAGGAAGGGGGGTGGTGGCAGGCGCAGGGTGCGGGTCAGGAGCACAGAGAGGCGTCAGCCTGGGTCTAAGGTGTAGACACACAGCCTGCCCGGCATCCCGGCTCAGCAGCCGGGACTGCCCACCGCAGGAGGCACGCGAGACTCCACCGCTTAGATTCTTCTGGCCTCAAGGACCTGGGGCCGCGCTGAGTCCTGGGTGGGCAGCAAGAGAGCGGAGCTCAGAGCCAGCTCCCGAAGGATCGCAGTGGCGAGCGTGGGAGAGTGCCCAGGGCCGCGGAGGTCCTCAGCTGCGACGCGCGGCCTGGCCGATTCAGGCGGCGGCGGCGGGAAACCGCAGCTTCCTGCGGAGGGTGGAGGGAAGCCTCGGGAGCCACACAGTGGGAACCAGCTGTCGTCAGGGGTCCTGGGCAGGGCTCGTCTCCAAGAGACTCCGGGTTCTTTCCAAATCCAGACTCCCCCTCGCAGGGCAATCAAACCAACTGGTGCAACCAGGGAGGGCTGTCGGAGGTAGAGGGGTGGGGATGCGTCTGCAGCAGCCCTTGACCACATCCAGACTGATGCTTTGCCGGCCTGAGGCTGGAGTCCGTCCAGCTTGCGCCCCAGGGACGCGATAGGCCAGTAGCCTGCACCCCTGCGCTCGCGAGCAAAAGCGCCAGCGAATCTGAAATCTATCCCGGTGCCTGCTCCCAAGAGGCACCCCCTGGAGAGGATGCAGTCCCCCCAACTCCCCTCGGAGCCGCTGTTGCTGTGGGGGCAGTGACCCCATCTGGGCCTTTGTTGCAGCCCCCACCTTCCCCCTTCTCTTCGTCTGGAAGGAAAGGAGTTAGGGGAGGTGTAAACATTCTTACACTAGGGAGTGGGTGAGACCTGGCCATCTTTCTGCCCCACATCCAGTATCTCTAGGAACCCACTTCCCCACACAATTATCTCCTGCCAGGTCTGCTGGGGCACCCTTTCTGCGCTGCACTGTGTTATCAACTGACTTGTCAAGCCCAAGCTGTCCCTCGGAAGGGACAGTAATGTGAGAGCTCCGCCTCCCTTATCTGCAGCCTGGGTTTGAATTCCCACTCAGACTCATGCTGTGCTCTCGGGAGGGCGGGTGCTTGTCCATTGGATGTTGAAACCAGTGCACAGAGCTGCTGGACACTACAGGTCTGGCTGGACCACCATGCCTTTCACAGGGTCTGTGGGTGCAAATGTTAATTGTTTTGTTTCCCTCCCAGGTTTGAGCTGCTCTTTTTTGGAAAGGCTTCCCTGATGTCTCCCCTTCTCTACTCCCGTCTTTGGTGGTCCTTGCCACCCCTGAGATGGGGGGCCGGGGACGGTCTGGGCAGGGCCAGCTGGCGCTGAGCTGTCACCTCTGTGACTCTGTGAGGTGGGGAGGCAGCAGCAGTGATGAGCCTTCCTAATTCTTCCCAGGCATCCTGGAAATAACAGCGGTGGAGGTGGGCATCGTGGCCATCAGAGGGCTCTTCTCCGGGCGGTACCTGGCCATGAACAAGAGGGGCCGACTCTACGCTTCGGTGAGTCCATTCTCCCATGTGGGCAGGTGCCGAGCAGGTGACCATCTCACTGGGACCTGACATCAGGGCACAAAGGAAATATGGGCAGTAGAATTCTTTGCCCAGAGCTGCAGCCAGAACCCCCATCTGTGACTCCTCACCTGCTGCTCTTTTGACCCCTTTTCTTACCAGATGGGGGTTCTGGCTACAGCTCTGGGCAAAGAATTCTACCGCACATATTCCCTCTGTGCCCTGAGGTGCCCAGCTTAAGTGCAGCCACTGGGAGGAGCTTGCTGGGGTCAGACATGCCCTGTGTTCGGGTTAGAAAATGCTCCCCCAAACCTTGTCATCATTATCACTCCTGCCTAAGGGTAGCTGAGAGTCCAGGAGAAAACTGTCCCTCAATTTTCCACTGAAATAAATGGACCTAAGCCAGCTGCGAGATGGGGTGAGGTGTTGGTTGTCTCAGCCAGCTCCCCCATAGGTGGAAAGGCAAGAGCTGGTGGTTCTTAGGAAGGAACTGAGAGGGCGGGAGGCGAGCAGGGCCCTTGAACCTGGGTTTGGAACCTGGTCTCTCTACCACCTGGCCCTGTGACTCTGCGGGCATTGGCAGTGTCTCTCACCCGAGGTGGGTAAGGAAGATATAATTAGGAAATGTGCTGCCTCTACCTAGTTATTAAATGCAACTGAGCTGATACCTTCGTGGGCGAGGACAGCTCTTCCATCCATATGTAACCTGATGACACGCCCCTGGACTGTCTTCCTGTGGTCACTTCTCTGTTCAGTTGTGCTTACAAGGGAAACGTGCCATCATTTCCCTGCCCACTTTGAGGTGGGGCAAACCCTCCTTTTAGTGAATCATTTCACCGCAGATTTTTGGCTGTTCTGCTAAAGGAAATGCAGACGTTGGGATGCACCCATTTGTTTTCTGTGGCCTAGGAGCCACCCGTTAGAAGCTGTGTCTGGGGACAGGGTCCTTGCAGTGCCAGCCGCTCTGAATTTTCTCCCAGAGTCTCCACACACCAATTGTGGTTTATGAGAATGTGCACTTTGCCTAGAGTCGGGTCTGGATTTTCTTTGAGCTGGACTGGGGCTTTCTGGACCCCCAGGACCCTGTGCCTCTGGTGTGTGTAAAGGGGGCTGACCTTGTATTCTTACAATGGACCATCCCACAGCTGCCCCTCTCCCTTGTTGGGCTTCAGTGATGGTACAGGTCTTACTCCTCCTCACCTCCCACAGGCCAGCCCATCTGCTCTGTGGCCAGTGACCATTATTGCTCACTGCCACTCCCACTTCTAGCCCTGGCCTCCCTTCTGGGTTATAGGCCACTCTCCCCAAAGTCCTGCTGGCTCAGAGACTCCAGGCAGAGGGCAGCACACCCCACTGGACTCCCCTGTTCCCCTGAATCCACATCTTAGCCGTTGGCCCACAGGCCACTCACCGTAGCCCAAGGTCAGCTGGGAGCCATGGCAGACTTCACCTGCTCTCTCTGCCCCAGCTTTGAGTCATCTCAAGTCCTCAGACTGTACCTCCTGGATCTCTGTTCAGTCCACATACCCCACGTCCCTTGCTTCATTCCCAAGGCCATTGGCAAACATTGCAAGCTCTTGTGACTCCCACCAACATGTCTACAGCCGCAGGACCTAGTTATAGGCCCGTAAGCCTCTCCCTCCTCCAGTCCATCTGGGCTTCCATCCAACCTCCCAACCTCCCTCCCTCCCTCTCTCCCACCCTTCCTTTTTCCATCCTTCTATGCGTGTATCCTACCTTTATTTCTTCCACCATTTATTTATCCATCCACTGATCCTTCCTTCCACCCATTTATTCATCCATCCATCCATCCACCTAATTTTCCTTCCATCATCTGTTCATCCATTTATCCGTCCACCTATCTATCTTTCCTTCCATCCATCTATCCATCCGTCTTTCAATCCGCCTGTCCTTTCCACTCATCTAGTCATCTGTCCATCTATTCATCAATCCTTCCATTTACCTACTCCTCCTTCCTTCCATCCATCCATCCTTCCATCCATCTACCTACCCTTCTTCCCATTCCTTGGTCTATTCATCTATTCTTCACCTACCTATTCTTTTTTTTTCATATATATTCATTCATATATCCACCTATCCTTCTTTTCTTTCATCCAGCCATCCATTCATCCTTCCATTCACCTAGTCTTCCTTCCTTTCTTCCATACCCATCCATGCTGCTTTCATTCCTTCATTGACCAATCAAGTGTCCTGGCCACTTACCTTATTTGCGCTCTGCTAGGCACATGTTGAGGGATCTTCTTAAATGGCAAATCTGCTCATGTCATGGCCTGTGGGCACTCCTAGTCACCCAAGAATGATCGGGGTGCCTTGGCTCCACCCACCATTCTGTAGCCCATGCTCCCTGCCTGTCAGGCCTCTCTTGGCTCTTCAGACCACCTGTGCTGCTCACCCACCACTGCCGGGAGTGCTCCTCTCCCCAGAGATGCCCACTGGGAAATGCCCCACCAGGACTCTTCAAAAGTCAGCTTGTCAACAAGGCATTTCTGAGTCTACTTCCTTCTCATGCTCCACAGGATGGAAGTGGCCGCAGGGAAGGGACTTGTTGAACAGAGTCTGGATGAGACAGCAGGTCAGGATAGCCATTGGGAACTGTTGACACAGTGAGTCCCAATGGCAGTGGCTCTGGAGCATGTGACCCTGGCCCCTGAGCCGACATCTTCTTTCCTGGTCATCTTGGTCACCCCAGGTGGCCTCACAAGGTGCAGGAAGTGATCTCAACCCAAGAAGGCCTGGGGCCCTGGCCTTTTGAGGCTCACAGACCCATGTCCTTCGATTACCTCCCCCCACTGCTGTAAAGAGAAAGCCACCATCTGGCTTCTCTGGCCCTGGGCAGACACTGAAGGATCAAGGGACATGGGAAGAACGTCAGTCCTGGCCCTGAGTTTCTCACAGTCCAGGTGGGAGCCAGACCCTAAAATAGCATGTCCACTGTAAGGGGCTGGGGAAAGTCTGCCCTGAGCCCACCCACCCATTCCCAGACAGTCTCTAAGCCCCATTGCAGGGACTTTGCAGGGGTGAGGTATAGGTCAGAACAGTATCCTGTCCTTCTGTGATTTGGGGTCTGGAACATCCCCCATCCTCGGTTTCCCCATCTGTAAACTGTGAAAGTTGTTCTTGGGTAGTGATGTTTATACTGTGACCCAGGGAGCCCTGGGCTTCCGTGGAGGGGCGGAAGAACTGGGAGGGATTGGGGTTGTGGGAAGAGGTGGCCTCTCATCTTTACCTACTATGGGCTTCCACATCATCCAAAAAAGGATTTGATTCTAAGACAGCTTGCATCCTGAGGCCCTGCCTGGTCAGATGCTGCCCAGGCCATGGGCAGGGCCTGGCCAGCCTATGACTGCCTTTGGCCACTCAGTAGCTGCTCCTTGTCCTCACCCCCTCAGGGGCACCACACCCAGGTGGAGACAGACTGTGAAGGTCTTCTGCTTTCTCCCTGTGGCCAGTGCCTAGGAGGAAGGAGACCCTTTTGCTTGCCCTGCACCCCCACAGTACCCCTTATATAGCGTGGGGAGGAGTTGGCCGTTTCGGTTTGGGATGAAAAAGCTCCTGTCCATGGTCCTCTTGGGGAGGTGGCCCTAGACATTCCCCCTGCCTGTAGCTGGGACTGAAACCTCAGCTGGGTTTTCTTAAGGCATAGCCACACTGGGAGACACCACAAGGCAGCCCTTGAGAGGACCTCCCACAGCTGGGCCTTGGGGACATTGGTGACAGCTTCTCCACTTCAGAGTTTCACTGTGCATTTGGGAGGGTAGGGACCTACCTGTCATTTCCCTACACCAGGCCTGACAAGGGGCCCCATTGATCTCAATGACAATGTGGATTTCCTCTACGTCTGCTTGTGTTGGAAGCCCCAGTGTCTGCACTCATCCCCAGAGCAGCAATATCGGTGACATACTAGCATCCTGGCTTCAACCTAAGGGATGGGGATCCTCCAGGGCAGCTGGCAGGCAGGGCACCGGGGTCAGCAGGCCCTGTCTCTGCTCCACAGACAACTCACACATCCTGATGTAGAGGGACCCCTCATTAGTGCTCTCAGGCCAGTGGACAGAGGGTGGCAGAGCCTCTCTCCCTTCTCCCAGAGGGTAGAAGCAGGGAGGAGCTGGCCCCTCTGGAGGTGCTCTGGAAACCTTAGAGAGAGACGTTTAAGCTGAAGGCCAAGTTCACCAGGCACACTAGGAGGGGTACACAGGGCAAAGGTGTGGAGGCCCAGGTGTGGCCAGGGGGTTAATAGGTGCAGGCAGCTGGGGCCGGCAGCTTCAGTGGAGGGGATGGAGGTGTCAGGAAGCAGGCATCCTTGTGACCCTGACCCTGACACCAGTGTGATCTCTCGTGGCCACTGACCACAGCATGTTGTCCCCACAGGAGCACTACAATGCTGAGTGTGAGTTTGTGGAGCGGATCCACGAGCTGGGCTATAACACGTACGCCTCCCGGCTATACCGGACAGTGCCCAGCGGGTCTGGGGCCCGGCGGCAGCCCAGCACTGAGAGACTGTGGTACGTGTCTGTGAACGGCAAGGGCCGGCCCCGCAGGGGCTTTAAGACGCGCCGTACACAGAAGTCCAGTCTGTTTCTGCCCCGCGTGCTGGACCACAAGGACCACGAGATGGTGCGGCTGCTTCAGAGCCACCCAGCCAGGCCCCCAGGCAGGGGAGCCCATCCAGGGAGGCCACGGGGCTCAAAGCCCACACGTGTCCCAGCCCCACAGCTAGGTGCCAGGCTCACGGCCTGGGTGGCCTAGCCAGGGCCCGACTGTTCCTGTAGGAGCTCTAGTTTCCTCAGGGACTCTGGTGCCCAGGCTCCCGTCGTCCTACTCCTGAGGTGGCTGCTGTTTCCAAGGTCAACACAGCTCCCTTCCTGGTGCTTTTGACTGCGGGTCAGATGGGGACTCAGGAGCGCCTGTTGGGGCTGGAGGAGGGCTGTGGCGAATGCAAGACGCCCCTGAGTTTATGTGACAAGGGGCCCCTTGGTCGCAGCAAGGAAGACTTCCCCTCACCAGATGCCCAGCCCAGCAGACTGAGGAATCCCCAGCCGCAGGGTGGCAGCATGGGGGTTCATGTAATTGAAACATTAAAGTATTATATCTACTTTGTTATTTAATAGATTATGGTGTAGGCGGCAGGATCGCCGGAATGTACTTGCTCCAATGGTGGCATCACATGCTATTCTAAGATGGAAAATTGTATTCTGAGAAATAGGGCTAGAGATCTATTTGATTCCCATGGCTTTTAAAAGTTAGCATTTTTGAGACCAACAGACCGGTCATGAGCGTGCCTGTGTGTGGACTCTTGCATGTGCACGCATCCTTGTGCGTGGAGAGGGGCGTCTGTGTGTTCCCGAGAGCGTGCACGCCCGTAGGTACACGTGTCCCTGTGTCAGTGTGCAGGTTCACTCGCCCGAGCATACGCTCATGTGCTTGTGTAAGGGAGAAACGGCAAGTTTCCCTGGGACAGCTGAGTTGAGCACCTGTGTCAGTCGCTAGCCAGGCATTGCAGTCTCTTTCTTCTTTTGTCCTTGCACTCTACCTCCAGGCTGGAGCACTTCTGCCTTTGCCTTAGAAAGTGAGGCTCAGAGAGTCGATGGGTCTACCTGGACCAGGTGCCTCCCCACACCTGCTCCCCAACAATAGCCGTAGGGCAGGGTCCACTGGGCGGCCCAGATGAGAGCCAACGGGTTCGGGTGGTGCATTCACCTCTCCCAGCACCTGGCAAGGTGGGCAGGGACCCAGGTGAGGGGGCTGGCCTGGGCCCCCAGAGGAGTATGGCTGTTTGTTCACCTGCCCTAACCAGGGTCAGAGAGCCTAAGGTTGGCTCCAACTAGCCAAACACACAAGGAGGCCAGCTCTACGCTGCACGTATAAACAGCACAAATGAAAATCTTTGCAAAGGCTCGACAAGGCTCCCCAGTCCCCGGCAGGTCAGATTCCCAGGAATCGTCTTCCCATCCCCCAGGGATGTGGATTCACGACAGCGAGCAGGAACAGGGTGCTTACATGGCATTGCCGTGGTTCTGTCATTTGCATTAGATGGGGCAGGCCCTCCTGTTACTCCCGTTTTGTGGACAAGGAAACTGAGGCTTGTAACTTGCAGTTTCAAGGGGCATCTGCCTAAGCACTCTGTCATACAGGAGGTCCCTGACCAAGGGCTGTGCGGCTCTTGGTTAATGTTTCTGGCAAACTTGGCATGAGAACACACATTTTTCTGCAGCTGCCAGGATGTGCTGGGCTCTGTCTTACCCCTTCCTCTGGAGTCCAGGAAGCTTCATTTCAGGGTAGGTTGAACCACATCCCCTCCCTAAAATGCCCGCGTTGAAATCTTAAGCCCTGGTGCCTCAGAACGTGACCTCATTTGGGGATAGAGTCATTTTAGATGAGATTAGGTAAGATATGATCCCACTGGGGTCAAGTGGACCCCAATCCAATCTGACGAGGTCCTTACAGAAAGGAAAATTTGGGCAGTGCCTGTGGCTCAGTGAATAGGGTGCTGGCCCCATATACCAAGGGTAGTGGGTTCAAACCCAGCCCTGGCCAAACTGCAGTTAAAAAAAAATAACAATAGCCGGGCATTGTGGCAGGCGCCTGTAGTCCCAGCTACTTGGGAGGCTGAGGCAAGAGAATCGCCTAAGCCCAGGAGTTGGAGGTTGCTGTGCACTGTGTGACACCATGGCACACTACCAAGGGTAATAAAGTGAGACTCTGTCTCTTAAAAAAAGGGGGGGGGAATTCAAGGTTGGACACGGTGGCTCATGCCTGTAATCTTAGCACTTTGGGAGGCCGAGGTGGGTGGATTGCTTCACCTCATGAGTTCGAGACCAGCCAGAGCAAGAGCGAGACCCCGTCTCTAAAACTAACCAGGCGTTGTGGGGGGCTCCTGTAGTCCCAGCTACTCAGGGGGCTGAGGCAAGAGGATTCCTTAAGCCCAAGAATTTGAGGTTGCTATGAGCTATAATGTCACAGCACTCTACCCAGGGCCAGAGAGTGAGACTCTGTCTCAATGGGAAAAAAAAAAACGGAGAAATTCAGAAACAGGTGCGTGTGCTTAGGGAGAAGACCCTGTGGAAGGCAGAGATGGTTCTACAGCACGAGTGATTGCCAGCAACCGCCAGCAGCCCAGGGGATGGAACAGATTCTCCCTTATGGCCCCCAGGAGGAACCTGCCCTGCTGACGCCTTAGTCTTGGACTCGCAGCCTCTCGAGCTGTTTAAACATTCTCCTGCTTTAGCCACTCAAGCCCATGTGCCTTGTTATGGCAGCCTAACCAAATGAACATGGAGGGCCAGGGCCTGACTGCCCAGATGTTTGGATGGACCCCCAAAGGAGGGAGAGCCCCCCTTCTGTTGAATGAGGGGATGGGGGGAAGGCAGGTCCCTATGCTGAAAGGGTGGGCTCCCTGGGAGGGGTCAGACGGCACAAGCTTCGTGGGGCACCCAGGTGGGCACAGGCTTCCACCCACACATGAGAGGCCAGGAGCAGATGGAACTCTCCTGAAAAGGAAAAGGGGTCAGGGTTAGGCCCTGTGACCCCTGCCCTGCGTGAGCCTGGGGTGGGCAGCACCTGGAGACGGCGCACCTGCGGCTCCGTGAGAAGATGTCCACCAAGCCAGGGAGGGCTCAGAGGCTCCGGGGCAGCAGTCTCCATGCTTCCCCATCATTTGTCCACCAAGAGAGAAAGGGGGGAGGAGAGAGAGAGGCTGAGGGGCTGGGGCAGGGCCGTTGCCTATTGAGAGTCACTGGGACTTTGGGTCAAGACCTGTCAGGAGTAGAAATATAAAATGATGCAGCCACTATGAGAAACGGTTTGGTGGGTCCTCCGAAGGCCAAGCGTAGGATTACCTCGTGACCCAGCAATTCCGCCTCTGGATGTGAACCGAAAAGATGTGAAAGCAGGGTTTCAACCAGATATTTGCACGCCCGTGTTCAAAGTAGCAGTGTTCACAGGAGCCTGATGGTAGAAGCCACCCAACTGTCCCTCAGCGGATGAACAAGTAAAGCGTGGTCTAGCCACACGATGGAGCATTATTCAGCCTGATTCTGCTGCATGTACAGTGTGGAGAGCAGCGTCTCAGTGACACGAGCCAGTCACAAAGGACAAATGACAGGCGGTTTCACAGCTCTGAGCTCCTCTGAGGAATCAACTTACAGAGACAGAGGTAGAATGGGGGGTGTTTAGTGGGGGCAGTTCCAGTTTGGGAAGATGGAAAACTGCAGACAGGTGACAGTGACGGTGACACAGACTGTGACTGTCCTTTGCACTCTGCCTTGTACACTTAAGGTGGCTGAACTCTCCAAAAGGCCTTCATGTGTTATTCATCTTAGTGTCCCCCAAAGGTGGCAGGTTGAGAATATTGAAGTGCTTAATAAAAATTGTTTAATAAACTGAAAAAAATAGAATAAAGAACCTCTCGGGGTAACCAGCTGGTGCCCTGCCTACTAGTTGGCTTGGCCTCTGCCCAGCAGGGGAGCATTTGACGGTGGTCTCCCCTTCCCGTCTGCCCACAGGGAAAGAGGCCCTGCCTGGGGGAAGCCAAGAGAACAAGGCCCTGCTCCCCGGCCCCTGGGCCCCAGCACTGGGTGGCCTGCCCTGCTCTCTCTGCCTTCAGTGGGAAAGGCAGGACATTCGCTGGGTGACTGAACTTCAGCTGCTCAGAGCTGGCCTTTGAACCCCTTGGTTGGTTCAGAGGCCTCCTGCCTCCAGGGGTTGAAGGCCTTGGGAAGGTGAACAAGCAGTCCTATAATTAGTGGCTCTTCATGGGAGGACAACCTTGCCTCACTTGCATTCCAGGGCCACACCAGATATAGCCCTCAGAGCTGTGCCCTGTTCGCTCTTAGGCTGCACTGGCTGGGACACCAGGGGCTGCCCACACTTGTGCTGGAGCACCTGCCTGGGCTGCATGCCCGTGTCAGGGACCTGGAAGAAAGGGCGGGAAAAGAGCCTGTACTCGACCTGCTGATTCAAACGTGGCCTCGGTCACTTTTGTTGTTTGATCATGATGGCATTCAAGCTGTGTGGTCTAGGACTAGCCTCCGCCTCTCTCAGCCTCGAGTTTTCAAATGGAGTTCCTACTGTGATCATCAGAAATGCTGAGGGGGCACAGATAGTGAATTATCCCTAAGTCATAGCTGCACTGCCAGGAGATACTCCAGGGGATGGCCTGGCACTGCTCTGCAGTGGGGCAGGGGGTGGGGCAGTAACCGAGCATCCCTCCCCAAGGCACCTGTCCTGCAGCCCACTGTGAGGGGCCAGGGACCCAGCCTCAGAGATGAGAATGAGGGAGGCATGGGGAGCGCTGATGGTTGGTGGGGGATCCTGGGAGACCCCTGCATTGGGCAGGCTGTTTTTTTTGTTTTTTGTTTTTTGTTTTGAGACAGAGTCGCATGTCACCCTCAGTAGAGTGCTGCAGCATCACAGCTCTCAGCACTCTCAAACTCTTGGGCCCAAGCAATTCTCTTGCCTCAGCCTCCCAGTAGCTGACTATGAGTATAGGCAACCTCCACAATGCCCAGCTATTTTTTGGTTGCAATTGTCATTGTTGTTTAGCAGGTCCGGGCCAGGCTTGAACCCACCATCTTTGGTGTATGTGGCTGGCGTCCTACTCACTGAGCTACAGGCACCGACCTGGGCTGGCTGATTTTAAGACCGATTTTAAAAAGTCATTTGTTATCTCTGATAAAATAAACACATCTATCTGCCGGTTACATACTTCCAGAGAAGGGCACTGTAATTCCCCATCCTTCCACTAAGCATATGTCAGCACCAGCCAAAGGCCAGACCCTTTCAGGGCAGGGCAGACACAGAGCTGATGCTCTCTCTGTGCGTCTCCCAGGGAACAGAGACGCGACTCTAAAACAGCAGGCTGGGAGCAGCACCCCAGGAAATTCATGAAAAGCTGTGTGGGACACCGTTAGTCAGGACCCCGCTCTCAGGAGCCAGGGCCTGTGGCCAGCAGCCCCCCTGAGGCCACCTTGATGAGCACTTGACAGCATCCTCGTCCGTCCAGAGAAGCGTCCAGGTGGTTCTGGGAGTGGGAAGGGGCAGCCGGCAGGGCTGATGGCCGGCTAGGGGAGGACGGGGCAGTGGAAGAACCAGCACCACTGTGGGGAGTGTTCAGGGTCTCGGCTCTGTGGTCAGGCCAACCTGGGTGCCAGGCTCCAAGCACCATCCGCAGACTGAGCCTGGCAAGGCGCTCCGATCTCTCCAACCCTCAGTCTCCTCCCTGTAAAGCGGGGACAGTGATGATACCCACTTCCAAAGCTGTTACGAGGGCTAAGTGCGCTGATACAGGTAAGCAGCGAAGCTCCTTGCTGGGCACCATGCTGATCCTGGCCGCTGTGGGGAGACAGTCATGGTAAGAGTCACTGAGCGCTTGCCTCGGTGCCCATTGCATAGTGGTTGTGGCAGCAGCCACCCACACAGAGGCGGGAGAGTT
>CAUYRH010113194.1:0-16422 GCA_963574655.1 Perodicticus potto | reverse complement strand
ACTGAAACTGGACCCCCACCTTTCACCATTAACAAAAATTGATTCTCACCGGATAAAAGATTTAAACATAAGACATGATGGCTCAGTGTCTGTGGCTCAATGGGCTAAGGCGCCAGCCACGTACACCTGAGCTGGCAGGTTCGAATCCAGCCCAGCCCACCAAACAACAATGACAGCTGCAACCAAAAAATGGCTGGGCGTTGTGGCGAGTGCCTGTAGTCCCAGCTACTGGGGAGGCGGAGGCAAGAGACTCACTTGAGCCCAGGAATTGGAGGTTGCTGTGAGCTGTGATGCTACTGCACTCTACCTAAGGTGACAGCTTGAGGCTCTGTCACAAAACAAAACAAAACAAAACAAACTTAAGACATGAAACTATAAAAATACTAGAAGTGAGTGCAGGGAAAACACTTGGAGAAATTGGCCTGGGAGAGTATTTTATGAAGAGGATCCTCTAGGCATTTGAAGCAATGCCAAAAATATATTACTGGGATCTGATCAAACTAAAAAGCTTTTGCACAGCCAAGAGTATAGTAAGTAAAGCAAACAGACAACCTTCAGAATGGGAGAAGATTTTTGCAGGTTATGCTTCCAACAAAGGTCTGATAACTAGAATCTACAAAGAACTCAAACTAATCAATAAGAAAAGAACAAATAACCCCATTTTTATGTGGACAAGAGACTTGAACAGAAACTTCTCTCATGAAGACAGGCGCACTGCCTACAAACATGAAAAAGTGCTCATCATCCTTAATCATCAAGAGAAATGCAAATCAAAACCACGTTGAGATATCATCTACCTCCAGTGAGGTGAGCCCAAATTATAAAATCCCAAAACTACAGATGTTGGCGTGGATGCGGAGAGAAGGAAACGCTTCTACACTGCTGGTGGGAATGCAAGCTAATACAATCTTTTTGCAAAGAAGTTTGGAGAACACTTAAGGAACTAAAAGTAGACCTACAGTTCGATCCCGCAATTCTTCTAGTAGGTGTATACCCAGATGATCAAAAATTATTTGACAATAAAGACATTTGCACCACAATGTTTACTGCAGTCCAATTCGTAACAGCCAAGACATGGAAACAGCCCAAACAGCCAAGTGCCCACTGACCCATGAATGGATTAACAAATTGCGTTATATGTACACCATGGAATACTATGCAGCCATGAAAAAAGATAGAGACTTCACATCTTTTATGTTTACCTGGATGGAGCTGGAACATACTCTTCTTAGTAAGGTATCTCGAGAATGGGAAAAATAAGTATCCAATGTACTCAATCCTACTATGAAATCAATATATAATCACCTACACACTCATACAAATGGCAAAACATAACTATAGTCCAGAAAATAGAAGGGAAGAGGAGGGAGAGGGGAAGGGAAGGGGGATATGGGAGAAGGAAGGGTATTTGGGGGGACCTCACCTAATGTGCATGATTTCAAAACTATTAAGAAATAAGTACAATTGTGATGAATGTGTTTTTTAGTACAATGTAAGCATTTCACATTGTATACTGAAGCAGCACCCTGAACCCCATAAAAGCATCAATGTACAAAGTTATGATTTAATAAAAAACAATTAAAAAAAGAAAAAGAAAGCCAGGATAGAAAAAGAAAATAATGCAGGGTAACTGCCAAACAACTGGAGAAAGTTTACCAGGGATAAATGATGCATGAATCAACTTTTTCAAATTCTAAACTAGTGATTTAAAATTAAAGAAAAAAATCTAAATAAATCCACATATCCTTTCCTGTGCTGGGTAATAATGATACATGTGTATTTAAATTATAAAAAATAAAGGTAAGCATAATACTGTAAATATCCTTTATAGTACTAAACTATACACTTAAAAATGGTTAACATAGTAAATACTGCTGTTTTTATTTTTGGTTTACTTTTTGGGTCTCTATGATGCCATGGCACTCTACCTAGGGTGACAGCTTGAGACTCTGTCTCAAAAATAAAATAAAATAAAATTTTAAATAAATAAATAGCTGGGAGTTGTGGCGGGTGCCTGTAGTTCCAGCTACTTGGGAGGCAGAGGCAGGAGACTCGCTTGAGCCCAGGAATTGGAGGTTGCTGTGATGCCACGGCACTCTATCCAGGGTGATAGCTTGAGGCTCTGTCTCAAAAAAAAAAAAAAGAATAAAATTTCCCAAAACTATGTATTATAGCTACATAATTTTTTTAACTCTAAGATATTAGGGCAAAAATGTTATTAGGCTAAAAATCATGTTGACTATAAAACCCATTTGGCCAAAGAAAAGAAGAAAAATTAATAAACTAGATACTGAATTAATGGAAAAGAAAAAAAAAAAAAAAAAACCCAGACATAGGGTACACTCATTTTGAAACCTACAGACAAAAACCAAAAATTCCAAGCAGATTTTAAAACAGTATTTCTGGAAACCAGATTCTGTTCTAAAACTCTAAAAAGCTCAAAGGTAAACTGCCCATTTAAGAAAAAAAAAAAAATCACTACTAAAGTTCTCTCAGTTACTGAGAAGAGGAGAAAAGAATATTGTGTTTAATATACAAATTAGAATTTAACATCTTAAGGTGTTCTGGAATGCTAAGATAAGTTAGGGGTTATGAAAACTGAGCACACACAGCCAGGTTCCTGAAGTAACTCAAAATTAGAAAACCCCAGGCATTGTGGTGGGCATCTGTAGTCCCAGCTACTTGGGAGGCTGAGGCAGGAGAATCACTTGAGCCCAGGAGTTTGAGGTTGCTGTGAGCTAAGCTGATGCTACCCTACTCTCTGTCTCAACAAACAAATAAAACAAAGGTCTAGAAACCAGTGGAATTCTGTCCTTAGAGCTCAGTACCAATGTTGTGAGGAAGCTGCGGACCCAGGGAAGAGACCTATGGAGGTTCTGACTTAGCACCCCAGCTAAGATCCCAGCTGACAGAGTGAGCTTCCAGATAATTGCAGCCCCAGCCTGTGAGTCCTACTAAAACTGCAATTCATGAGCAAAATAAATACCACTTCATTGTTGTGTTAAAAAGGAAAAGTAGAAACCCCCACAAAATCCTACTCTTTTCAGAGAACTGCCACAAATGCTGGTTTTAAAATCATTTTATGATTTGGCCTTGGCCGTGTGTGTGTGTGTGTGTGTGTGTGTGTGTGTGTGTGTGTGTGGCTAGGGGGGCGGGGGGGCTGCACTATTCCTACTCTTCTCAAAGGCACCTTTCCACCATTTATAGAAAGCATCCAAATCATGGTCATACCAAAGCTTGTTATCTAGCCCTCTTGTTTGATTTACAGTATTTTATTTATTTTTGGCTCTCTTAAAGCTGGGCAATATAATTATCAGATATTTGTTTATCAGAGTATTTCACACATGCAAGAGTAGAAGTGAGATCGGGGACATGTTAGTCCATGATTATGGAGATAATGCCATGAAGAAAACAGCAGTGTACAAATGGATTACAGGTTTTTCTGAGGAAAGAGAAAGTGTCACTGATGAGGAATAGTCGGAGAGGCCAGTAACAAGAAGAACTGGTGAAAATATTGCAAAAATTCATCAAATTATGTGTCAAAACCATCAGCTAACTCTGAGATGCACAAAAGACCAAGTAAACATCAATAGAGAAACAAGAAAATCCCAACTGAAAATCTCGGCCAACAACTCATGGCTCTTGCATAATGACAAAGCACCAGCTCACACAGCACTATCTGAGGTAGTTTTTAGCCAGTAAACAAATACTGTATTGGAATATCCTCCCTACTCAGCTGATACAGCCCCCAATAACTTTTTCTTTAAAGAAAATATTGAAAAGAAGACATTTTGATGGCGTTCAGGACATCAAGAGTAATACAAGGGCTTTGATTATCATTCCAGAAAAAGAATTCCAAAACTTGCTTTGAAGGGTGGACTAGGTGCTGGTGTCAGTGAACAGCTTCTAAAGCGGCGCCTGTGGCTCAGTGAGTAGGGCTCTGGCCCCATATACCGAGGGTGGAGGGTTCAAACCCGCCTCCGGCCAAACCGCAACAAAAAAATAGCGGGGCATTGTAGTGGGCCCCTTATAGTCCCAACTAGTCAGGAGGCTGAGGCAAGAGAATTGCCTAAGCCCAAGAGCTACAGGTTGCTGTGAGCTGTGAGGCCATGGCACTCTACCAAGGGTGACAGAGTGAGACTCTGTCTCAAAAAAATAAATAAATAAATAAATGTATTTTTTTGAAAAGTGGGGGAAGAGTACTTTGAAGGTAACTGTAGTGATATGCACCAATGTGGTACGTAGTACTTTTTCGAGGATGAGTTCCTAAACTTAACTGTCAGACTTTATTTCATGAGTTTTGACAAACATGTAACAAATGTATATTACTGCACTATAATGAACATTTCCACGGTTCCAGAAAGTTCCCTCATGACCCTTTCAATTTTCCACTCCTACCCCAAACAGCCATCTGTCTGATTTCTATTACTATAGCTTAGTTTCTCCTGTTCTAAAGCTTGCTATAAAAGGAAACATACACGTCTGATTTCTTTTATTTAGTATAATATTTTTGAGATCCATCCACACGTGGTTATGTTCAGTAGTTTGTTTCTATTGCTAAATAGCATTCCACTGTACAAATAATGCAATTTATTCAACTATTTGCCCTATTGATGGATATTTGAGTTTTTTCCAACTGGAGGATATTATCAAGAACACTACTGTGAACATTCATGTAAAATGTCTTTTTGTAGACATGTGCTTACACTGCTCTAATACAAATGCTTAGGAATATGGTAGGCATATTTTAAAATTTACAAGACACTTTCTAAAAAAGCAGCAATGTGTTTTCCAAAGTGAAACATTTGGAACGCCAACCAGTAAAGAATGAAAAATCTAATTTGTCTATTTTCCCCTATACTCAGAATTAACATTTTTTTCTCTTAAATTTTAGCCATTGTATCTGACTGTGGGTTTAATCTGCATTTTCCTGACAGTCTGTGATTCTAAGCATCTTTTCCCATGTTTATTGCCCTCTTGACCATCTAATTCTTATGAAGTATCTAAGGCTTCTCAACACATTTAGATTTGGGTTGTCTTCTTAAGTTGTAAGGGTTCCCCTCATATTCTTGGTATGAGTCTTTAAGTGCTATGAATATTTTCTCTCATTCTGTGGCTTACATTTTCATCCTCTTAACAGTTTCTATAGAAGAACAGATGGCGGCTTGGCGCCTGTGGCTCAACGGGCTAAGGCGCCAGCCACATACACCTGAGCTGGCGGGTTCGAATCCAGCCCGGCCCGCCAAACAACAATGACAGCTGCAACCAAAAAATGGCCAGGCGTTGTGGCGGGCACCTGTAGTCCCAGCTACTTGGGAGGCAGAGGCAGGGGACTCGCTTGAGCCCAGGAATTGGAGGTTGCTGAGAGCTGTGATGCCACGGCACTCTATCCAGGGTGACAGCTTGAGGCTCTGTCTCAAAAAAAAAAAAAAAAAAAGAAGAAGAAGAACAGATGGCTTTAATTTTGATGAAATCTAATTTATCAATTTTTTGTTTTATAGTTAATGCTTTTTGTATCCTAAGAAATCCTTGCCTACCTCAAAGTTGATATCACTTTGTCATATATCATCTCCTAAAGTATTTGCATAATTTCATCTTTTCTATTTAAGTCTACACGCCATTTCAAGTTAAGTTTTATGTATTTTGTAAGAAAAAAGGTCGGGGAGAAAGGCTCATTTCTTCCCACACCTGTACTCAGCTGTCTTAGCACTCCTTGTTGATGGAAAGCAACTGGCTATAAACGTGTGGGTGCACTTGAGAGATCTGTTCCACTGATCATTAAGCCTATCAACGCTAATTCCACACAGTCCTGATTCTTTCAACTTTTATAATACATTTTGAAACCAGAAAGTATAAAACCTCCAACTTTGTCCTTCATTTTCAAAATAAATTCTGGGTATCCTAGGTCTTTGTGTTTCCGTATGAAATTGTAGCACTAGCCTATCAATTTCTATAATTTTTTACTCACTGCTGAGTGGGGAAAATAGTAGCTTGGCAGATAATATTGAAAACACAATTCCATTTTCATTAAATCAAATCTATATAACAAGGTATATACACAAAAGAAACTGAGAGCATATATATTATGGCAAAATATAAAAGAACTCTTTCTAAAGGGTGAGATTACAGGAGATTAAGTTTTTCTTTTACTTATCCTTGTTTTTCAATTCTTCATTAATGGGCAATTTCATAAGGAAAAAATTATATATAATAATTAACATAAACCTATAGAATAACAAGTAGAAAAAAAGAATTGCTGCTCAATCATCCTATTTCAGCATCCTTAATCACACATATTACTTTTAAATGCAAAAAAGAGATATTAAATGATAAACTACTTATTAGCTCTCCTTGGGGAAAGAGTCATTATTGCTAAAAGAAAGAAGAAAAAGACTTTCACTTTCTATATACTTCTATTAATGTTTGCTTTGTTACAGTGGCTATATTTTACATATTTAAGAAAAACTAAACTTATACATCAATAAGAATAAAGCATATGTGTATATGTGTGTAAGTACATTGTTAGCTGAATTGAGGTACTAGTGAAAAGACCATTCTAGAGAAAGGCTATCCAACTACACGTGCCAAAAACTCCAACTGTATGTCACCTGATTTTGAGTTGAAGAAAAACCTTTGCCTTGCTAGAAATTTGCCTATGGTATCACGTGAGATGGCTGTTAGGATTCATTCTGTGTCCTTGGAAATCAGAAGGAAACAGAATATACTATTTCAGTAACCTCCTTACATAGCTAGAAATCAAAACAGAGGGCAAAAAGAATGAGATTTAAAAGATAAAGGGCTGAGGGCCGGATTACGCATCCTTAAAGAAAGATGGAGACTTTATCTCTTTCATGTTTACATGGATGGAGCTGGAACATATTCTTCTTAGCAAAGTATCTCAAGAAGGAAGAAAAAGAATCCAGTGTACTCAGCCCTACTATGAAGCTAATTGATAGCTTTCATATGAAAGCTATAGTTATAGTTGTATAACCCAACTATAGCACAAGAATATGGGAAAGGGGCAAGGGAGGGGAGGGGAGGAGAGGAGAGAGGTTGGGGTGGTGGGAGGGTGATTGGTGGGGCCATACCTACAGTACATCTTAGAAGGGTACAGGCGAACCTTACTAAATGCAGAATACAAATGTCTTCATATAATAACTGAGAAAATGCCAGGAAGGCTATGTTAATCAGTTTGATGAAAATAGTTCAGATTGTGTATGAAACCAGCCCATTGTACCCCTTGATTGCACTATTGTACACAGCTATGATTTAATAATAAAGACAATTTAAAAATAATAATATTAATTTGAAAAAAAAAAAAGGGCTGAGGGCCTGGAGAGGTGGCTTCTGCCTGTAATCCTAGCACTCTGGGAGGCCAAGGAGGGTGGATTGCCTGAGCTCACAGGTTCAAGACCAGCCTGAGCCAGAGCTAGACACTGCCTCTAAAAACAGCCGGCATGGCTCGGCGCCTATAGCTCAAGTGGCTATGGCTAAGGCGCCAGCCATATACACCAGAGCTGGTGGGTTGGAATCCAGCCCAGGTCCTCCAAAGGACAACTATAACCAAAAAATAGCCAGGTGTTGTGGAGGGCGCCTGTAGTCCCAGCTACTTGGGAGGCTGAAGCAAGAGGATCACTTAAGTCCAAGAGTTTGAGGTTGCTGAGAGCAGTAACACCACGGCACTCTACCCAGGGAGACAAAAGTAATATTTTGGCATTCTCCAAAAATAAATAAATAAATAAATAAATAAAGCAAGCCAGGTGTTGTGGTGGGTGCCTGTAGTCCCAGCTAGTAAGGAGGCTGAGGCAAGAGAATCAGTTGAGTCCAAGAGTCTGAGGTTGCTGTGACCTATTATGTCATAGCAAGCTACCGAGGGCGATAAAGTGAGACTCTGTCTCAAAAAAAAAGATAAAGGGCTGTATTTCCATCCATTTGTGATAATACTGTTAATTGTGTTAATATGATAATATGATGAACATCCCAAGTGATTATGACATTGCTGTTAAATTGTTACATTATGAAACAAGTACAAATGCAAGATTATTTTAAATCTATGGTTAAATGAGTCATTTTATACTAAACTTCCATTAAAAACAGACCAATGAAATTCAATTTTCATAGACAGGCAAAATTCATTCACCTCAGCCCAAGGTAGTAGCATTACAGATACTCAGGCCACATTTTGTGATGCTGATTCAGACTTAGGGACTAATCAGAAAATCAAAGTAGACCTGTCATGGTTCTACAACCAGGGACATTCTCAAACTTGCTCAGATGTCAGACTACCTGAAAGTCATACTGTTTTTAATAAATACTCTGCACCCACAGAACAGCATGAAACGCCAATACATCTAATTCTGCCCTATGGACAAGAAACATTTTACTAGCAGAAAATAAGATCATATTACATACATGAAACATAAAATTTTGCATTTTCATGAAAAAGGCATCACTATTAAAATGAACAGGAATTTTCCTACTACTATCCATTTGCTCTTTTCGCTGTCAATTCATCATCTGAGTCACAGAAGACTTACGGAAGAATTACAGGAAGAGAACTTTAAATTAAGAAAATTCTATCCATTAACTTATTATTTTCTATGATTTGGGAAAATGCCCTTCCATTCAACTTTAGCAATAAAATACCTCAGTCGATGGGCACATTGACAGCCGTTATTCCACAACTTACCAATAGTAAAAAGGAATAAGTATTTCCAAGTAGAGAATGCAGAAACAATTTTTTAACACTCCTCAGAAGGCACAATACCACTTCCTATTTTAGGAGTAAGTACCCTCAAAATTTGAATAGGCCATTCGATAATCTCCTTCAGGGAGAATTGATACTACATATTATCACATCTTTCTAACTTTTGGAGTGCAAACTACAGTAAAAAATATTTTTACACAGTGACCTCGTACACACGCACACACACACAGGTGCATGCACACCTGTGCCTACCTTTATCCTTGCCTAAACTCTGCAATCCAGTCTGGATTTTCTTCTATCGTGTTCTCTAGTTTCATTTTGTGCCTTAAGATGGTTATAACCTACTAAAGTGATTTCAGGACTCACTAATGGGTCATGACCTACAGTTTGAGAAATCCTATTACAGAAGCAAGGGACTGGGATGTGAACAGATTTAACACCTTCGAATTCTGTTAGATTATGAAACAACTACAAATGCAACATTATTTTAAAGATCTATGATTGAATGACTTACTTTACATTAAAGGCTCATAAAATATAGACCAATGAAATTCAATTTTCTTAGACAGGCAAAATCTGTTCACCTTAGCCCAAGGTAGCGGTGTTACAGATACAAATCAACACAACACTTATTTAATACTATTTCCTGTCAAAATCTTCTTCAGGTATATCTTTCATCTTTAGCCAGGGAGCTTGAGGCCGTGCTGGGAAAGGAATGCCTGAGAAAGTCAATCGCATAGTCACTGGTGATGCAAGAGCTCAGCTGGCCTGCTCTTGACCCCTCGGAACATCCCCAGAGCTTCAGCTAACATTCATGGCATATGATCATCAATCTAAATTTTGAAAAATATATATTGATTTTCCACAGATGACGATGATGCTGGCTTTTTCTGCAATAAATGTGCTTATATAATGTTGTTTTTCAACACACCAAGACTATGTTCAACAGAAGAAAAAAGTGTTTTTATCTATTTATTTTTAAGACCTATTAAATTAGGCTCAGTGCCTGTAGCTCAAGCGGCTAAGGCTCCAGCCACATACACCAGAGCCGGCAGGTTCAAAATCCAGCCCAGGTGTGCCAAACAACAATGACAACTACAACCAAAAAATAGCCAGGCATTGCAGCGGGTACCTGTAGTCCCAACTACTTGAGAGGTTGAAGCAAAAGAATCACTTAAGCCCAGGAGTTTGGAGGTTGCTGTGAGCTGTGATGCCACTGCACTCTACCCAGGGCGACCCTGAGGTTCTGTCTCAAAAAAAAAAGACCTATTAATTAAAGCTCTTTTAATGAGTAAAAAACAGAAATGAATGAAATACCTCTAATAATTCTTATATCATCGATCATATGTACTCCTAAAATCCTAATTACATGGAAACTTTTAAAACACAATCAACCTATCTTTTTAAAGAAAATCTTGTTTTCCATTTATTAGAAATCCTACTACAAATCTAACATTTTTATTTATCTGAAATAATTTTAAAAATAGTACTCTATAGTAAATTTAATTAGATATAATTTAATGTAATATTAGATCTTTAATGTAATAACATTTAATAAATTTAATAAATACACATTAAATTTATTGTATCTAAAGGATCTGCTACAAAGGTTTAAATCTTTTAATATTTGCCATATTTTTCATCAGTTTGGCAATTCTGAGCCATCTTTCTAAGGAAAATAAGTTGAACAGCTTTAAAAAAAAAACAAACCTTTAGCGCATATTTTCCAAATCAAACTGTCTTTCATGCTAGTGCCTGATGATCTGGAATTTTTAGTCTAGAATTCCAGGCAATGAATTGAAAAGAATGTTTCCCATTTCCATAGTACTGCAAATGGAAATATGTAAATTAGTTCATGGGCAGAATCATTAATTTAGATAAAAAGTAAAAACACATTAATTGAACACCAGAAATGTGACAGTTTTTGCACAAAATCTAAAATGAGACAGCTGCTACCACTGGAGCTTATAAATCTAAATTAAATGGGCAAAAAAAGCACAGAATTTTAATTCTTGTTTCCCAAGGAAATGACAAGTTTGATAGGGTTCCAACCTTTAAACTAACAATGATAAGTCTGATTCTGACTTCCATTGACTGATATAGTCCGAATTATCATGGCCCAAATTATAGTTTGGGTCTGAGTAACAAGAAAAAAATTTAGCCCTAAATTGGAATCACAAAAGAGATTAAGTAAAATGGATTGATTCCCTCCAGTTATCTACATCCTGGAAGATCTGTGTCAGCAACACAGCCCTAAAAAGGTATTACTTATAACCCATTTCAATAGCCTTGAATAAAATAGCCACAAACAATCTAAATAAAATCCAAATAATTATTTAGTAATAATTAAATATGCAGACTTTCAAATAGACTTGTTTTATAAAACACTTTAAATTATCTTAAATATTTTCTATATTACGTAACATGCTTTTTAATGTTGAAATTTGGTTCTACGCTAAAGGAAGCAGAGTCACACAGAAATGAACCTACTCAATGCCATGGTAACACAGGCAGCCCATGCACACAGATGGCTAAGGGAATATGCAAAATGGAATGGGGCTGGAGACTGGAGTATCAGCCCATTTTTCCAAGAGAGATGGATCATGGCTTTTGGTAGCTTTTCAAAGGGGTCTGTCAACTCAAAAGCTAATTTCACTGATTTCTTACCATATTCCCATAATGTATTTAAAAAATGAGGAAACTGAAGCTCAACACACATAAAACACTTTCCCAAAGTCGCCAATTAGTAAAGTAATAACAGCAAATGAAAATGAAGTTATTCAGGTTCCAAAGTCTCTGCTCTTATGGCTGCTATCCTAAAAAAAAAAAAATAACAAAAGAAAAGAAAAGAAAATGAAGAACTGCTGTTCAATCAACTTTGCTAAAAGCAGCCTGATGATGCTTACTGTAATAGCGATACTCATTGTGAACACGTATGTAATCATGTATTAATACCATAGCAAGCACTGTTCTCAACGCCTCTCTAATCCTCGCACCAAAAGAAGCAAATCACTGACACCATTACAATGATCTCCACTCAGCTCCCAGTAGAGGACAACCGGGGTCCAAACCTAGGCAGTTCTGGGATTTGCTCGGGCTTATGTTTGCTATCTTGTTCTCATGATGATAAGCAAAAAAAGACAAAGGTAGAAAATATGGGAAGAAGTCTTTCCTAAAATAAATCTCTTAATGTTTTAAGCAGAATTTCAGAAAATAAATATGATACTATGGGCCAGCCACCGTGGCTCACACGTGTATCCTAGCAGTTTTGGAAGGTGGATCACTTGAGGTCAAAAGTCTGAGACCAGTGAGAAACACAGTGAGACACCCTCTCTCCAAAACCCAGAAAAACCAACTAGGTATTGGGGTACACAGCTGTAGTCCCAGCTACTCAGAAGGCTGAGGCAGGAAAACTGTTTCAGCCCAGGAGCTTGCGGGTTCAGTGAGCTATCGTGACCCCACTGTAATATAGACGGGGCAATAGAGACAGACGCAGTCTCAAACAAACAAAAAAAAGGGCGGCACCTGTGCCTCAGTGAGGAGGGCGCCGTCCCCATATACCAAAGGTGGCGGGTTCCAACGCGGCCTCGGCCAAACTGCAACAAAAAAAATAGCCAGGCGTGGCAGGCGCCTGTAGTCCCAGCTACTTGGGGGGCCTAGGCAAGGGAATCGCGTAAGCCCAAGAGCTGTGAGCTGTGACGCGACAGCACTCTCTACCAAGGGTGACAAAGTTGAGACTCAGGCCCTAAAAAACAAACAAAAAAAACTATATGGTAATTCTTCCTTATTTGAGCTAAAATGTAACACCATATAAGCCTAAATTATCAAAAATAAGTACTTTTTTTCTGCTTTCTAAAAGATTTGAGTAAACTCAAAGCATTATACACTGCTCCTATCTAGGAAATCCATGGTCTTCCACTTTAATTCACATTTTGATTAAGTACAAAAGAAAACCTGTATTTGAGAAATATTTATTAAGTATATACAGCACAGGACAGGGAAAGAGAAAACCAAACTTCTCAAATCCCTAAAAAAATGTTTACCATGTGGTTTCACACAACTTTTCAGTTCTCTAGCAAATTCCCCCTCTTCCATGCATGGATCAGACGAAGACACGAGGGCGTGATGGCGTCCTCAGCCCAGGCCTCCACGATTCAGTAGTTTATGGTGTCACCATATGTTACCCATTTCTGCCACCATTTTAGTTTACTGGAGATAGTAGCTGGGAAAAATGAACTGCATTTACTAGTTAGACATAGAACACACCACAAGAAAAAAATCATCTTTGTCCCCATTCAAAACTTTAATCTAATCATTAAGATGAGCAGCAACAGAGTGACCTGTCTATCGACTGCATACAACTTTGAGCAACTAAGCTTCTGATTCCATTGGCTGTTTCTCTATCATGGTTTCATTATTAACTTGCACCAACTAAAACTCACACAATGACCAATTGCTGGTTATAGGTTAAAATGCTGTTTTAAATTTCCCATCAAAGAACATAAAAGTGCCAGAGATTATGAGGTTTGTAAATAAATCAAGGCCCCCCAAAAGGCAGTCAGATTAGTGCTGAGTGTTTCAAATATGCAAACACGAGTACCTAACATACAGTTTAATCCTTCTATAAATATGACAGGAAAAAAAGTATCAAGCTGGCTCTTAATGTAAAGGAAAAGAAAGAAAGAAAGAAAATAAATACCAATAATGCCATCAGTCTACTGTAGCCTAAAGTCTAAACAACTGATTGTATGTACAAGCTATAAAAGCATGAATTACTTTCTACTTACCTATCCATTTCATATCCCTTCTTAAATGAGAACCTAGGTTTCAGCAACTTCTTTTTCAGAGAAATCTAACTCTGTGTGTGTGTGTGTGTACACACTAGGCAAATTCTTAATGCAGTTTCCTCACTATTCTGACCTCTCACTCACTTTCACATTCACTTTACATCCCAAATGATACTGAACACAAATAACAGGACTCATTTTCACAGCAAATCTGTTTTCAAGGACAGACACAGTAGCTTATGCCTGTAATCCTAGCCTTCTGGGGGGCCAACGCAGGTGGATTGCTTGAGTTCAGGAGTTCGAGACTGGCCTGAGCAAGAGTGAGACTAGTCTCTACTAGAAAAACTAGCCAGGCATTTTGGGGGGTACCTGTAGTCTCTGCAACTTGAGAGGCTGAAACAAGGTCTCTTGAGCCCAAGAGTTTAAGGATGCTGTGAGCTATGACACCACAGCACTCTACCCAGGGCAACAAAGTAAGTCTCAAAAAAAAAAAAAAAAATTCCATTTTCAACTAATTTTTTTTTCTTTTGCTTTTCTTCTTCTTTTTTGAGACAGTCTCATTATGTTGCCCTCGGTAGAGTGCCATAGCATCACAGCTCACAGCAACCTCAAACTCTTGAGCATAAGCGATTCTCTTACCTCAGCCTCCCAAGTAGCTGGGACTACAGGTGCCCACAACAATGCCCGGCTACTTTTTTTAGGTTGCAGTGGTCACTGTTGTTTAGCAAGCCTGGGCCAAGCTCGAACCCGCCAGCTTTGGTATATATGGCCGGCGTCCTACTCACTGAGCTACAGGCACTAGGCCAACTAACTTTTTTCATTCATTCAACAAATCACTTAGCATTCACAATGTCTCAGGCACTGTGCTAGGCAAAAAAGACAAGATTTCTGCCCATCACAGGGCTCCCTCTGCACTCACTCTCTCAGCCTAACAGCTATGGTCTAAAATTTTAAAGGATTGAATATCCTAAGAGTTTGTTCTTTCAATTAGCATTTGTGGTTCATATATAACACATAAAATCATATTCTTTTTATTAAAAACTGCTTAATAACACAGGGCACAGTGGTTCATGCCTATAATCCTAGCACTCTGGGGGGCCCAGGCAGAGGACTGCTTGAGCTCAGGAGTTCCAGACCAACCTGAGCAAGAGTGAACCCCTATAACTATTATAATTAGAAAAATTACCAGGCATTGTGACAAGTAGCTATAGTGAAAGGCAGCTGTGCTTGGGAGGCTGAGGCAGGAGGATCGCTTGAACCAAAAAGATAGAGGTTGCTATGAGCTAAGCTGATGCCATCACACTCCAGCCTGGGCTAACATAAGAAGACTCTGTTTCAGTTAAAAACAAAATTTTTTTTTAAAAAAAACTGCTTATTAAGATGAAAAAATATGATATCTAAGACTTGCTTCAAAATAGTTGGGACAGTGGTAGGTATAGATGAACTGGTTCATGGGAATTCATTATAATATTCTATTTACTTTTACAAAGTTCTAAACTTTTCCATAGTAATTTTTTAACTGTATGTAAAAGACTTTTTGCCAACACCAAAAACAGAACAAGACCAACATGGTACTCCAATGCACCTTCCATTTAATCCACCACGGGATCCTAAATCCTAATCTTTTACTCAATTGTAAATATCAAGTTTCCCTTCTTTTACATTGTCTGTTACACTGAAGGCAATAGTCCTCTTTCCTAAATATGTATCAGGCCTCTGTGATAAAATTACAAATAATCCTACAAAGGTTTATACTAATGGTACATAAACACTTTTACAAACCATGAAAAGTATTTTATTTTCCAATGTAGTAGGTAAATTGGGTTGTTGCTATGACACATCATATAATTAACAAATGTAAAAATAAATAACAATATTTCTTTTGTTATTTAAGCTCATAGAGGTGATAACAAGTACATGGCACAGAGAACAAAGCTAAAAGGTTTTGAAAATACAGCACATTTCCTTGAGAAATTTCCTAAGATTATCTGAAGCTCTCATTTAAAGTCAATAATGGGTCCAGGCACTGGACAGTTTAAACATGTGCTCATAACCAATAACCAAACAAACAATAATGTCTGTAATGGTTTGTTATAAGTAATAAGCATTTCATCTATATTTTCACTTTTTTTCACAAAATCTTATAATTTTGTACATTATATATTATTACATGAGACTATTTTTAAAAGCTAAGAATTTGCCTGTGCTTCCAACTGAGGGGTAGAGGAGCCAGACTGATATCAGATCATCATCTAAATCCAAATTCTTTTCACTTTCCATTACCCCAAGCTGTTGCTGCAGAAGGAATTGGCAATTTCATTAGAGATACAAAACCTAAATACATTTAGAAAAAATCAAGACATGAGATAAGCTATCATAAGGTCAACAGCCAGTCAACAGCCAAATGTGTGGTCTGGGAAATAAGTACAAGAGAAGATAAGAAAGTCACTGATGGGCCACCACTATTAGAAAAGGATTCTGAGAAGAATAACTATCACAATAAGCCAAGACAGGAGCACAGGGGCGACTTTCGGCCTGTGAAGAACACTTTCACAATCAAGAACCTGCCAAGTTTTTAAGTGAATTAAATTAATTGACCAAAAAGGGTTATAAAAGCATACTGTAAAGATTACATTTAAAATATTTTGTTTCCGGCTCGGCGCCTGTGGCTCAACGGGCTAAGGCACCAGCCACATACACCTGAGCTGGCGGGTTCGAATCCAGCCCGGGCCCACCAAACAACAATGACAGCTGCAACTTAAAAATGGCCGGGCGTTGTGGTGGGCGCCTGTAGTCCCAGCTACTTGGGAGGCGGAGGTAGGAGACTCGCTTGAGCCCAGGAATTGGAGGTTGCTGTGAGCTGTGATGCCACGGCCCTCTATCCAGGGTGATGGCTTGAGGCTCTGTCTCAAAAAAAACAAAGATTAT
>CAUYRH010113191.1:0-39738 GCA_963574655.1 Perodicticus potto | reverse complement strand
AATATATTACAATTTCTTAGATGAAACTGGTGAAAACTTTTATATTTAAAATTTGGTTCTCCATGATGCAATTTTCCAAGTCTTGCATTTATGATTAATGTAATCCAAAAAAAAAAAAAAAAAAAAAAAAAAAAAGGGAAGAAAGAAAAAAAAGAAAGGAAAGAAAGAAAAGAAAACAACCAAAATCATTGAACCCTAATAATTGTGTTTTTGCAAATAAAATTCCAAGGATAAATTTGGAATTACATTCCAAGACAGTCATCAAGGTTGACAGAATATATCAGAGCTTGATGGAAAGATTTAGATTAGAAAGGCCAGGGCTAGAGAAGTGGTTTGTCCATGGAGGTCCCTGAGATGATTGTTTCCTCAGAGATGATATTGTTATTGTAAAGGGTTCTTACTTTTTTCAAAGGAAGCAGAAGAAAAGTGATTTTCTCAGTTCCCAAAAGATGTACTTATAAATGCAACACAACTACTAAGCCATATCACTCCAGGCTTATGTAGGTGAGCAAGTATATTGTTTTCTTTTTCTAAACATCTTTTTTAATCAAGAGAAGATTACTATTGGATAGTGGGTGAAAGTTATTTGTTTCAAAACAAGGCAGCTGGAATAGGATTTGAACTATTCCTCAGATATAGAGAAAGTTGTTTACTCTTTTATTCACAAAAAGAAGAGTTGGGGGAAAATGTAAGCTTTAAATGGAATGCAAATACAGGATAAAGGAAAATCTGAACATGTTCACATTTAAGTGTTTAGTTATGGCTACATGCATTTGCCTACATGACAGAAATTCCATTATTTCCCTCTGTTTTCACTTGTTTCTTCTAATACTAGGTGTAATTCTTATAAAATAGTATCATGAATCTTACTATAGCAAACAAAGACTTTTTATACAAAAATTTAAAAAGCTATTATATGTGAATGGGAAATATCTTCTTATTCACCCAAACGGTAAATTCACACTTACTTTAAAAAAAAACATCCATTTTATTTTATTTTTTAATGGAACAGAAATTAGTCTTTTAGCTATACTGTACAGATATTATTTCAAAGATATTTCTATTTTTAGTAGGAATAATTTCTTTCATAGAGACTTTTACTTACATGTAAATCATCATTTTTATTTAAAATTATTTTATCACTATTGAAATTGACAATATGCATGTATATGCATATCCTTTTTGATTGTTAATTTTTCACATTTTTCTTTCTAGGAGTTAGCATTTCACTACATGAGTACAAGCTTCAATTGGCCAGTTTAACATGTTAATGTGTGTGTAGCCATAATAAGTTTTAATCTAAGATAGATTTATCATTTTACCTGACTTCCATGGTTTTAGATACAGAAAGTCCTGTAAAGAACTAATGTTTGCTTCTCAAATTCTTGTCCTTTAAATAAGTTCTTTTAATAATGTATTTTGAGACTAGAACACTAACTTTCTCTCATCTTTACTATTTATTGGACTAACTTTTATAAATGAAGTAAGTCTCAAGAAGACATAAATGGTTCAGAGCTCTCAGGCAGAGGAACAGTGAAATTTGTCAGAGCAACCCTGTGTTTTTGTGGTTATCTCCAAATACTTGTTACTTCAACAACTATTTTATACTGTCTATGTGTAAGCTTCTGTGTTGGGCACTATATATAAAATATACTTCTCCTTTGAAGTGCAGATCACATTTACAGGTTTAATCAAATGTTCTTTGAACTCTCAGCTCACAACTATCTTTCCCTTTCTGAGATTAATCTATTCGCATGCATTGTTTGTGATAATTAATACTTGTTTATATCTGCTATGCATTATTCTCTGATTGCTTTCTGTAGATATGCCTTATTTTTCTAATTATGTTTTAAAATTCAGAAGACTATCTCTGGTACTTATTTTTTTTCTTTCTTTTTTTTTTTTATTAAATCATAGCTGTGTACATTAGTGCAATCATGGGGTACAATGTGCTGGTTTCATATACAATCTGAAATATTTTCATCCAACTGTTCGATATAACCTTCATGGGATTTTCTTGGTTATTGTATGAAAACATTTGTATTCTGCATTTAGTAAGTTTCACCTGTACCCTTCTAAGAAGCACCATAAGGGTGATCCCACCATTTACCCTCTCTCCACCCATCCTCCCCCCTCCCCTCCCCTTCCTTGCCCCTTTCCCCATATTCTTATGCTATAATTGGGTTATAGTCTTCATATGAAAGCTATAAATTAGTTTCATAGTAGGGCTGAGTTTATTGGACACTTTTTCTCCATTCTTGAGATACTTTGCTAAGAAGAATGTGTTCCAGCTTCATCCATGTAAACGTGAAAGAGGTAAAGTCTCCATCTTTCTTTAAGGCTGCATAATATTCAATGGTATACATGTACCACAACTTATTAATCCATTGGTGGATCGATGGGCACTTGGGCTTCTTCCATGACTTAGCAATTATGAATTGGGCTGCAATCAACATTCTGGTACAGGTATCTTTGTTATAATGTGATTTTTGGTCTTCTGGATATATACCTAGTAGAGGAATTATAGGATCAAATGGAAGGTCTATTTTTAGATCTCTGAGTATTTACCAAACGTCCTTCCAAAAGGAACGTCTTCGTTTGCATTCCAACCAGCAATGTAGAAGTGTTCCAGGATGGGAGAAAATATATGCAAGTTATGTCTCTGAGAAAGGTTTAATAACCAGAATCCACAGAGAACTCAAACGTATTAGCAAGAAAGGAACAAGTGATCCCATCTCAGGATGGGCAAAGGACTTGAAGAGAAACTTCTCTAAAGACAGGCACACAGCCTTCAGACACATTAAAAAATGCTCACTATCCTTAATCATCAGAGAAATGCAAATCAAAACTACTTTGAGATATCATCTAAATCCAGTATGATTAGCCCATATAACAAAATCATCATCAGAGATGATGGCGTAGATGTGGAGAAAAGGGAACACTTCTGGTACTTATTTTTATTACTTAGAGTACTTAAGCAATAATGGTCCTGAGTTCTGCCTAAGCCTCATCACAGTTGAAGCCACGTAAGTGATTAAAATTTTCTCTTCTGGAATACTCAAAAATTTTGTCTGGTTGCCTTTAGGAATATGCATGTTTTTAACAATGTGTATTTCTATTTTAGGTTTGGTAAATAAGTTAATTATAATATTGTTATTAACTTGGCATCCAAGTTAATAGTTAACTTATAGCTTATCTCAGGCATGGCTCTCTATAGCACCTTAAGTCTTAGCCACTAAGTTTGCAGAGAGGAAAATAACACAGAATCATAGAAACCATAGAATTCAATGATCAAATACTTTTATCAGCCCATGTTTGGTTAGAAGGAACCTAAATCCCTTTGTATCATTTTTATTTTTTTAGACAGAGTCTCCCTCTGTCTCACATGCTAGAGTGCTATTGCCTCAATTTAACTCACAGCAACCTCAAAGTCCTAGGTTCAAGCAATCCTCCTGCCTCAGCCTCCTGAGTTAGCTGGGACTACAGGTGTGCGCCATCACACCCAACTAATTTTTCTATTTTTATTGAGATGGTGTTTCACTCTTTCTTAGCCTGGTATTGAACTCCTGACCTCCTATGATTTTCTTGCCTCGGCCTCCCAGAGTGCTAGGATTAGAGGTGTGAGACACCAAGCCCAGTCTTAAAAACATTTCTGTAGTAAAGGGAGAAAATTATGAGCATTCATTAAATACTTGGGAAAAAAGCAGTATTATTTATAAATATTGAAAGCATGAAATAACATGAATACTGAACATAGAAAGAACTGAACAACCGAAAGAATTTACATTTAAAGTTAACAAAATCTGCATTAAATTATAAATACTATGTTATTGACCATTTATTCCCCTTGTGTGAAGGCTGAGGGTAGATGAGCTGTGATCTGAGGCAAGTCATTTTTTCTTTCAAACTGCTGCATCATCCATAAAGTGAATCTGTAAACTGGATTTCATAAGCTGCTTGGATTAGGTCTGCAGGTTCCAAAGTTATTTATCATAAGAAAATCTTACTTTGTTTAAATTAGATCATAACCAAAGAGCACTGTTCTAATTAAATGTGTGTATGTGTGGTGGGGGTTAGGACTGGAGTCCTGTGACCCTTCAGTCTGTCCACAATATACAGTACTCCAAAGCATGTCTGTGTGGTGCGAACCATCCCTATGTGCCCTACCTCACACACTCAGTGATCCCATCATCCTATTGTGATCTTTTTCAGAGCCTGCCTCCATACATCTTGTCTTCGACCAGACCAGCCTTTATACCATGGAAAGTTAAGAAGCCATTTGCCTGTTTACTGGAATTTACTTGGTTCCACAGTGCAAGCAGCTCATAAAAAGGCTAACTCTATAGAAGATTGAAATTAAGGCCCACAAAAAGATTTGTCTGTGCCTGTCATTCCTGCCGGCTTCTGAATGACTCAGGCCTCCCAACAAGATCCTGAATTTGGAAGCTGCACATTTAAATGCCAGAAGGATTTAGACATGAATGTGCAGACGGCTGCATAAATAAAATGACTGTCACTGACTTATTTTTCTTCATAAAATGAGTGTTATGATTCTGGCTAATCTTGTCACAGCCATTTTGCCACCAAGGAAGGCATTATTTGAAAATTAAAAGCATTTCACTTCTCATTCACCTTTCAGATTTTCTCTACCTAAGCTTGTGAATGTACTTAGAAATGTAGTATTTGAAGCTAAGGGGAGAAAAATGGTTAACCACTTTCGAGAGAAATCTGCTACAGAATTTCTCCATTAGATAAGAAAATAAATATTTTAAAGAAGACTTCTGTAGACTTTTTTCTTACCAGCATTTATCCTAATTTTTCTCCTGCACAGATGAGCAGACCAAATTAGACTATTCCTTGCAGGGTTTCACGAGTCTTTATCTACCTTCTAGTTTATCTTCATGAGTTAATCATCTAAGTGATATAATTTGGGTTGCTTGTCTAATGAACAAAATAAAATGATTAATTCCTCCATGATTTGGTTCAGGTACAGTTTCCAGTCTCTTTCCCCAGAGTGCTCCTATAATTAGCTTACATTTCCAGCAAGGAGTATGACTATCATTACCCACTATTTTCCTCCTCTTTACCTTGCCCTAACTCTTCCTCCTGGAATGTCTTTCTCATGTCACCATATTTTTATATTTCAGCTCACATTAAAAGGCCGAATTCATTTGCTATGTCTATTCATGGGGCCTGCTTTTGTTACTCTTGTCAAAAGCAATTTTTGCCAGGCAAGACCTTCCATTGTTATTTATTCTTTTCATATGACTTGTATCAATTTCTTCCTTGCATTTGTGCTTTGGTCTTTAGTGTAAATTTTTCAAAAACACACACCTTGCATTCATTTCAGTATCTTGCTAGGATTTAACAAATTCCTTGGTGGAGGGATGACATTCAATGCCTCTAAATACATTTTTGAACAAATGTCTTCCCCTAACAGATGGGCAGAACAACACTAGATGAAGCTGAAGTGCAATCCTGAGTAGAAGAAGGTAATTGTTTTTTTTTTTTTTTTTTGAGACAGAGCCTCAAGCTGTCACCCTGGATAGAGTGCTGTGGCATCACAGCTCACAGCAACCTCCAATTCCTGCACTCAAGCGAGTCTCCTGCCTCCACCTCCCAAGTAGCTGGGACTACAGGTGCCCGCCACAATGTCTGGCCATTTTTTTTTTGGTTGCCGTCATTGTTGTTTGGCGGGCCGGGGCTTCGAACCCGCCAGCTCAGGTGTACGTGGCTGGCACCTTAGCCCATTGAGCCACAGGTGCCAAGCCAGAAGAAGGTAATTGTTGATAAAATCAGAAAATATGAATCAACCAAAAAACATATTCAGTTCAACTCCAAATTTCCAATGAAGAATAACATTCCATAATCATGGTACAACCTTTCTACTAAAGAAATGGGAACAGCAACAGAGTCTAGTTCTCTTTCTTGGTTCTCTAGAGGACAGCTAGACTTTATATTGTACAAAATAACCAAGAAAAGCTAAATTTAATGTTCCTTCATGTCATTTCAAAATTATGCTTCTGATTATTAATTACAAAGCATATTCTCTCAAAAGTGTTGGTCAAGAATAAAAAGAAAATATTACTTGGCCTTTTACCTAACATGTGCTTATCATGAACAGAAGCTACAGCTATGCCAGTTCTCTCATACCATGTCTTGACTTTATTGAACTAAATTCTTATGCTGCCGCATATAATTCTCATGTACATCATAATATGCTGTATCTGCAGAATTTGTATTGCTGACAAGGTCAAATTCAAATTAGCTTAGCCTTATTTTGGAAAATGTGCTTTAACACATCTCTGTGTTTTCCACGTGTTATGTCAATTTTTGATTCATAAATGCTATCCACTTATTATGCTTCCTAAAAATTGAATGAATAATAGCTGGGGATTTAGTACCTATGATTAGGTAGAACACCACTTTTAATTGCATCTTTAGGAAAGGGAAATTTCCTATTTGATCCTGTTTGAGTTAAATGTCATCTGCTCAGAGTTAATTTGTTGCAGTTTCCATTTCAATTAATAGTCAATTCAGAAAGCTTAGAAGTTGAAATATTATGAAAGCATTCTATTGATTCGCTTGATAACCGAGAATAAACCAACACATAAAAGGTCCCTTAGCTAGTTGCTTTTAGCACATATATTTTTTTTAAGTGCACCTTTTATTAAAACATAAGTTACCTATAGTAAGGGAACAAGTGATAAGCTTAGTGAGTTCTTATGACATGGACAGGTCATTACAGCAAGTAACCTGATCAAGAAATGGAACATTGTTAGTGTCCCATAACATCCATCAAGCCCTCTCGCAGACCCTTATCATAATTAGTAATCGCTATCCTAATTTGTCTTTCTATTACAGGCCAGTGATTGATTAGAAGATAGGCGAGTGAGAGAGAAAACAAGAGAGAGGGAAAGAGGAGGAAAAGGGGAGGATGAGGAGGAGGTTGGAGGAGGAAAAGGAGGAGAGAAAGTGAAGAAGGAGAAGAAAAAGGACACACAGACTCACCAGCATATTGTGCTACTGTGTCTGCCTTCTTTCGCTCAATATTAAGATTGCAAGATCTAGTCATATTATAGTCTGTGCTGATATCTTCCTCATTTTCATTGCTGGATTATATCCATTTATGGGTCTACACCACCTACTTATGTATACAAATATACTACCCATTTATTTACTCATTCCATTTTTAAAGCACATTGGGGTTGATCTCAGTTTGGAACCACATAGAACAGAACTCTATAAATATCTTTAACATGTCTTTCGAAGTGGGATTGCTGAGTCATGGGATATCTACAATACCTTAATTTACATTAAATTAGCCAAATATTAAAATTTAGCTAAATGGAAAGAATACAGATACCTCTATAACAATGCCTAGTCAATAAAAAGAAGAGAGATTACTGTGAGGGGTACATTACAAAGTAAAATCTCATACTATTATAAACTTTATAAAGACAGCCACATACAAGTTTCACATAATCGAGGATTAACTTTTGGAGTCAAGGAAGAATTACCACTAATTTGAGGTCCTTTGTTGAATAATGTGGAACAAAAAGAATTCAAAAGATAATTGATGTCCCAGGGGCACCCATGCCGCAGCCTCAAATGGTAATCAGTGCCTTGAATTATTATTTCCAGAAATCCTGGTTCTCTATGCACCACTAGTATCTCTCTTTACCTTCTGTTTAATGCATTCTCACCAAGTTCTGCGATAGAAGTAGCTGTACTTTTGAGGGTTTATTCATTTCGAGGGCAGATAAGGATGAAATGTACAGTACTGGTGCATCAGAATGTCTTCTTAAACTTTTATTTCAGGAAAAAGTCAATTCTAAACCTAAGATGCTTTATTACGTCAAAATGAAGTGAGGAAAAGGAAGAAGTCTGCTTTAAATTTTAAATCATGAGTGATGTACAATTCCCTGAGTTTTGTTTAACCATAATAAAGCCTTGTTATTTATAAATAGCCTATATTTCAAATACCGAGTTATACAAGCATATTTAAAGTTGAGCACATTACATTTTCTACACGACTATAAATCATACAGGTAGGAAATTTTTAGCTTACTATATTTAGGAAGGGAAAATTTTGACTCTATATTTAGTAAAATAAATGACAAAGCAAAGGATAAGAATTGAAAAGAAGTAAGTCGACAAGAAGTATGCCAGGTGACCTTCTATTTGTAGATTGAATTGACTGACACAGACACAGTCACTCTAGACATGATTGTTTTCTTAGTTGAAGAGTTTGACTGGAATATCTTGCTAAATATTTTGAAAGCTCCACTATACTAACTGTTACTTTGTCACTATTTACCATTTTATTACTGCAAATTGGTGTCCTCTTTAATTTTCTGCTAAAACCCTTCTCTCAAAAGTCATCAAAGTCATATTTTATAAATCAAATGATGTGTGACATATTCTAAATCCTTATTCAGATATTCCAGAGAGTCCTCTGTTTCTTTATTTGGTCTCAGAGTGTCACAGTTACCAGCTCACAACACATCATGCTTCTTTTATTTGTCTGGTTTTAATTAAATATAGTGGCAAAACTTCAGTTACAGGGTTTGGTGAGACCATGATGTCCTTTGCCAACCACCCGCGACTTTAGGTTAACTATACAACAAGGCCATTTCTGAAAATGTCAGGTACTATCCTCCAAGGAGATCCTCTTGTGATTTTTAAAATTCTCGTGTTTGGGATCTTAGAACTCCTACAAATCTAAAACAACTCAATTCTTAATTAGAGAAAGCAGTGTATTTCAGGATTAAGATCTTAGATTTTAAAATAAGTTGGCTCAGGTTCAAATCCCAGTTTGCCATCGCTCACTATTGGAATTAGAGCCAATTAATCTCCCAAAGCCCTATCTCTTTGTCTATGACAGTATGGTGTATTAACAGTGCATACTCTGTGGTGTTATTATAAAGAACAAATAAGATAATGGATAAAAATGCCCTAATTGAGTTGAAAGTTGATTATTTTAAACCCCAAATAAACTGCCATTGTTACTGCAGTTTTAGATAGAAGGGGTAGGGAACCTGTGGCCTTCTGATTTCAAGATCATTCTTTTTGAAGCACCACAAGGAGGTAAGAAAGGTTTCCTGTCTGCTGCACCTCTTTTATGGAAAAAAAAAATTGTTCTGTAAAATTTGGATTCAGTCAAAAGGCTGCATTAAGGGACGAGAAGGGCACAACGTTCCTTAATCTCACAGGTTCCTCTCCTCCTGAAGCAGAGGAGTGCCATGTGCAGAGGTGGAAAGGCAGACAACAGAGCTGGGAGAAGCCCAGCCAGCAGACTCGGCTGCAGGTGGCAGCTGGAAGGGAGAGAGCGCTGATGGGACAGGCAGATAAGCTCATGTGACTCTTCCCTTTGAAGGGAAGGACCTCAGGGAAAACCAAAACCAAACCAACTAAAAAACCCTGTCAGGTGGTGCCTGCGGCTCAGGGAGTAGAGCACCAGCCCCATATGCCGGAGGTGGTGGGTTCAAACTTGACCCTGGCCAAAAAAACTGCAAAAAAAAACCCCTTTCAACCTCATAAAGAGATTGAGTTAACTGAGGCAAAATTCCAAGCTCCCCATCACTGGCTTTTAATGTTTAACAGAACTCATGCAAGTTTCTTTTGAATTTAAAGATACAGATCCAAACAAAAAAAGTGAAAGAAATACAAGGCACAAATGACAATCTTCAATAGCTCCCTTTGCATAGATGATCATAAATCTCAGACCCCTTTGAACTGTTTTAAGCTTCCGTAGTTGCCTTGTCACCCTTCAGTTAATGTACTACTAGCGTCCCTGCCATTGGGAGTGCGGTGCGTGCTTACCCTGCGCTGTGTGTAAATACACAACGATGCAGAGAGAGACCTCAGCCTCTCTTGCCAGAAAGGAATTTAAGCCTCCACACACAGGCAGGCAGTGTGGATCTAACTCTCTGAAGAAGTCCTGCCGCCCAGGAGTGAGTGCCTGGAGGATTCCTGTCTTGACTAGCAATGGGAGCCCTGCTAAAGAGCCGCTAATAAACTCATCTAAAAGCTGATTAGGTTGGGTCATTTCTTTGGTCCCTTTGTACCATTTCAGTCTAGAGGGCATTTTTTCTACACCATTCTGGGATTTTCCACAAACAGTTAAAATTTGATTCCTTCAGGGATCCAGAGTCCTACTGAAGAAGACAGGCTGTTAACAGTTTCCTGTTCAATTCCCTCAACCTCTCCATTCCCAGCTCACTCCAGGTATGAACTGAAAGAAATAAGCGTTCATTTTTCACCTTTCAGAGGTTTAATAATAATTATCAGCCTATGCTCAGGGGGATCTAGGGGTAAAGTAGTGCATCATTTTTTGTTTGCTATTGCAAAGAATAAGGATAAAGGCATTGGTGTGGCCATGGTTTCTACTTCCAGATGTTCCTGACTGAAGGCAATGAATTAACACATTCACTGGTTAGGAAAATCAGTTCCAGCACAGCATCAAACTTAAGGTATCACTGTAGCCTAAAAAAAGATAATATCCATTTCCCTTCAGTCTGAAATGAAGAATGAAATTCTGTGTCTGGTCATACCCAAATTTACCTTGATATGTGTTTTCATACAAGATTTATCAAAGAAAATAAAATGTTCAGTGACTTTATTTTAAAGCCAGTAAATGTGATGTCTTCTGAATAACTATTTCATAGATCTGCTCAGTCTTGGTTTTAAGTGTACAAACAGAATGTTGAAGTATATTTGAAGTATACTAAGAATTGGTTTCTTATTTTATCCAGAGGCCTTTGAAATTTTTTGGTAACAGGCTCTTGTAACTGATCTTTAAAGAACTGACTTGAAGGCTTACTAGCAGCTTCTTTCCCCCTTTCCAAAGCAAATTGTTGGAAACCTAGATAAGGGGAAAGCTAATTCTGGCTAACATCCACGTGCACTTAAACACTTGACCTCCCATCCCCCAATCTGCCTGCTTACAAGAACTCATATTTCTTCTCTCAATCTGTCTATGGCAGTTACCCTTGTTACTTCTTATTGCATAGTTTAATTATACGTTTTATTTACTGATAAAATATAAGTTGGAAATGAAAGAGCTATTTCTATGGAAACTGAGTTGATTTGGGAAAGCCTCCTAATAGGTATTGAATTAGGTATGAAGACAGTAACATTAAAATATGGGGGAAAAAGCAGAAATCTAGAATGATTTGATAAATTGCTTCACAGGTATCAATTAACTTTTCATTCTACTTTGAAGAAACCAAACAAGAAATTATGCATAATGAATAAAGACATGTTTTATGTAATAAACGCAATGTGCACCTCCACTCCAATGAGCAGGTCCACGTTCAAAGGAAAGTATTCCGTTCTACTACAAGAGACACATGCACAGTCTAAGTTGAAATTGTCACCTCTGCGTATACCATCTCATAACTTCTGGCTCTAATGGACTACTTTTTATTAACCAACGAACCACGAATCCCAGCAGCATTAGCTAAAAAGGCTTCAGCTCACTGTTAAGACTTTTGGGGCACAGATCAAGGAATATAAAATTTTCTCTTAAACACCTAATATAAGCAAAAGTGAAGGTATATTAGTGCAACTCCAGTTGAATTCCTTACCAACTGTTTTCCTTCTCCATTTAGCTGAGTTATGCTAAAATAACGTAGTGAAACAGTAGATACACATATCTAAAAATAAGCACTGCAGGGATTTCATTTAGCTTCAGATTATTTTAGTGCCATTGGTTTATGTTTTCTTAACAGGAGTTACTACTAAAAAAGCTTATGGTAATCAGTATATAAATACTATCAAGGCTACAAAGGGAGAAACAGAAGGAAAAAAATGCTCATTCTGAAAAAGGGTAATGGGATAGTTATTATCTCTGCAGATAAGACAGTTTCCCTAATCATCTCATTTAATAGTAAATTTAAATACATATTGTTGGCACTTATTAAGCACAAGGCACTATTTCTGTTTAAATATGTACCATATGTTTTTACTAAATCTTTGTATTTATGCTTTAATGATTATTTTGCTTTACTGTTATTGCTAGAAAAGGTCTTATGTTATGATTTTCTTAGTTTGTATTTAAGATGTAATAAAAGATGATGATACCTAAAATAACAAGGGACTTTATAAGTTGTATAATTTAACAATCAACATTTGTGCCTCTCATCTTTCTGTTTGAGACTCTAGCTTAGTTTAATAATGAATGTCATAATTTGCAGTTCTGCCTGAACTGGGAAAATTCAGAATATAGACTCTAAAGTATTTTTACAGGACTTTTCTTTTATTCTTCTCATAAAAGTCATTCTTTAATTCTGGTAACTCTTACCCTAACTATACACAATCTTTTAAAATCATTGTTGAGGGAAGTACACCCCACATAAGTGGTATGTTCTGACTTCCTTTTTCAGGAGTGAATTTATTTGTTCAAAATACAGTTGACTCTTGAACAACACTGTTTTAAACTGTGAGTGTCCATTAATGTATGTTCTTTTCCCCCAATAAATTTATGGAAACATTTTGGGAGATTTGTAACAATTTGTAAAACCTAGCAAGCAGATGAGCCACAAAAAATTAAGAAAAAGCTAGGTATGTTTTTGAGGTATCAAAAAAATTAAGAAAAAGCTAGCTATGTCATGAATTTATAAAAAATATGTAAATATTAGACTATTTTATAATTTACTGCCATAAAATGTATACAAATCTGTTATAAAAAGTTAGAATTTGTCAAAACACATACACAAAAGTACTTATAGACCCTAGTGGCACCATTCACAGTTGAGAGAAATGTAAACAAATGTAAAAACACATACTAAGCCATGAATGCATAAAATTAACTATAGTACATGTAATAATTTTATGGCCACATCCTCTTGCTATTGTGGTGAGCGTGCAAGTATTATACATATTCCCTCAATTGCCATGTGACTCAAAGTATCTCCCGTGAGCAGTTGGTCTCCCCAGTAAATTGCATATCACAGTAAAAAGTGATCCCTCCAGTTCTTGCAATTTTTTTATTGTGTTTAGTGCAATACCATGAATCTTGAGTAACACCATGGGACCCATAGAAAGTGCCACTAGTGGTGCTGGACGTGCTGTCAAGAAGCAGACAGAAGTCATGGCATTGTAAGAAAACACTGAATTGTTTGACAAAGGTCTTCTGCCATTGCTGGCCATTTTAGGCAAAAGATTCATCTTGTAAACAGATGGCATAAACTTACAGTATTAACAAACACAGTATATCACTAGAAATATATTTTTTGTTCCTTATAATTTTCTTAATAACATTTTCTTTTCTGTATCTTATATTTATAAGAATACAGTATTTAATACATATTAACATTCAAAATATGTTTCAATTGACTACATCATCAGTAAGACTTTCTGATAATAGTAGGCTCTTATTAGTTAAGTTTTTGGAGAGTCAAAATTATATCCAGATTTTTCAACTCTGCAGGGGGTGCGTTCTCCTAATGCCTGTATTCTTCAAGGGTCAACTGTACAACTTGGTGATTAAATGACACATTTCTTGATGCCTCTCAGTTTATGGCAACAGAAACTGAATTGTCCAGCATGTTGCTTGCTTTCAAAAATACCTGATTCATGCAAGTTTATTAATTCTTTTTTTTTTTTTTTAGAGACAGAGTCTCACTTTGTCACCCTCAGTAGAGTGCTGTGGCGTTACAGCTCACAGCAGTCTCCAGCTCTTAGGCTCAGGTGATTCTCTTGCCTCAACCTCCCGAGTAGCTGGGACTACAGGCACCCACCACAACACCTGGCTATTTTTTTGTTGCATTTTGGTCGGGGACAGGTTTGAACCCACCACCCTCGGTATATGAGGCCAGCACCCTACTCACTGAGCTACAGGTGCCACCCTAATTCTTATTTTTTTCCAATTTTTCATGATAGCTTTCTCTAAAATAAAAAGAAATAGTGTGCTTGTGAGATCATATGAGTACTTACAAACATCTCTAACTGACTCAGTTCAGTGTTTCTCAAATTGCAGTCCTGGGACCACAGTGTCACATGATATAATAGGCAAAAAAAGTTTTGCTCGGGTTTCTTTATTATAATCATTCTAAGAGTAATTTGTATGCTTATGAGACTCTTCTATAGCATAACGTGCAGTGGAACCAAGACACATTTGATCACCAAATGAGTACTGTCAGCAAGGAAGCATTATTTGGGAGATACTAGACTACTTGTAAAAGAAAAAAAAGGTCCTCTCCAACTAAGGAAATGCAAAAATGTTTATTCATCAGCTAACATTTGCCAATCCCTCTAGGTAGAAGAAGTGGAGAAAGAAAAAGCAGAAGAAAGGAAAGAAACAAGAACAGAAAATGGGAAAAAGAAGGAAATTATGTAAAGGAGAAAGGAAGAAACTGAAGAAAAATTGGTTCTGTTTGACTAAAAACAAGAGTGTAGAATTAACTTCTTTCTTTTCAGTTGAAGATCTGGGTGGACAAGATTTCTGAAACAGTTGGTCATAGTTTCAGCCCACTGCTCTCCTTTCTACCAAAACTCTAGGTAATCATAGATAATGCATCAATTATTCATAAAATAGCATTATTGTTACTACTGTTTCTGTTGTAACTTCTTTTTGACTGGATTTATACCAAATGGTCCAGAATTGATGGAAATAAAACAAATAAGCAAAGGGAAGAAGACGACTAACTGAAATGGAAGCACTAGAGTTTAATCTTTTTACATCTTTCACATAAAACATATAAGAAACATATAAGTTACTGCATTTGGCTAATTAGTTGATACCTTCTCTGTCTTGGAGAAAGCAAATTGATGCATTAAACCCTTTCCCTTCCCATGTCTCCTGGCCCCTCCAAAACGGTAGAAACTAAAAGAAAAATCCAGAGTTTTCTGATGTAGATGTTACATTCACTTAAAAAAATAATAATAAAAAAATAAAAACTTTCAAGTTAAAGACCACTTATCTCCTCCTGGCTCTGGCTTCAACTGTAAAAGTTCTTCAAGCCACTAGTGGCCTCTGCTGGAAGCTGTGCTTTCACTTTAAAGGTGGTAGAATGGACATTTTATTTATTTATTTATTTATTTATTTATTTATTTATTTAAGACAAAGCCTCAAGCTGTCACCCTGGGTAGAGTGCTGTGGCATCACAGCTCATAGCAACCTCTAACTCCTGGGCTCAAGCAATTCTCCTGCCCAAGTAGCTGGCACTACAGGCACCCGCCACAATGCCTGGCTATTTTTTTTTTTTTTTTTTTGGTTGCTGCCTTCATTGTTGTTTGGCAGGCCCAGGCTGGATTCGAACCCACCAGCTCAGGTGTACGTGGCTGGAGCCTTTGCCACTTGAGCCACAGGCGCTGAGCCAGAATGGACTTTTTAACAATGTTTATTCTTCTCAGCCATGAGCATGGTATGTTTTTCCATTTGTTAAAATTTCAGCTATTTCTTTTCTCAGAATTTCATAACTCTCTTTATACAGATCTTTCACATCCTTTGTTATGTAAATTCCCAGATATTTCATCTTCTTTGGCACTACTATAAGAGGAATACAGTCATTGACTATATTTTCAGCTTAACTATTGTTGGCATATATAAAATCTACTGATTTGAAAGTATTGATTTTGTATCCTGAGACACTTCTGTATTCCTTGATAACTTCTAAGGGTTTTTTCCCTAGGGTTTTCTAAGTGTAGGCTCACATCATTCATGAAGAGTGAGAGTTTGATCTCCTTTGACCCCAACTGGATACCTTTGATTACCTTTTCTTGCCTGATTGTGATGGCTAGGACTTCCATTACTATGTTCAATAGCAATGGAGACAGTGGGCTTCCTTGCCTAGTTCCATATCTGAGTGGAAAAGTTTTCAATTTTACTCCATCCAATATGATATTGGAGGTGGGTTTGCTGTAGATGGTCTCTATCAGTTTAAGAAATGACCCTTCTAAGCCTATTTTCTTAAGTGTTTTGATCATGAAAAGATGTTAGATATTACCAAAGCTTTTTCTGCATCAATTAAGAGAATCATATGGTCTTTGTGTTTTATTTTTTTTATGTGATGTATTGTATTTACGTATGTTGCACAAATCTTGAGACCCTAGAATAAAACCAACTTGATCATGGTCTATAATTATTTGATGTGTTATCGAATTCTGTTTGCTGGGATCCTATTGAATATTTTTGCAAGGATATTCATTAATGATATTGGTCTATAGTTTTCTTTCTTTGTTGGGTCCTTTGCTGGTTTAGAGATCAGGGTGATCTTTGCTTCATAGAATGTGGTGGAAAGTATTCCTTCTTATTCTATGTTTTGGAAAAGCTTCTGTAATATATGTACTAGTTTCTCTTTAAAGGTTTGATAGAATTCTGATGTGAAGTCATCTGGTCCTAGACTTTTCTTTGTTGAGAGATTTCATATAGTTGATAATTGCCAAGTCATGGAAACAGCCCAAGTGCCCATCAACTCATGAATGAATTAACAAATTGTGGTATATGTACACCATGGAATGCTATGCAGCCATAAAAATATGGAGACATCACATCTTTTATGTTTACCTGGAGGGAGCTGCAACATATTCTTCTTAGTAGAGTATCTCAAGAATGGAAAAAAAAAAAAGTATCCAATGTACTCAATACTACTATGAAATCATTATATAATCACCTGCCCATTCATATGAATGGTAGAACATAACTATAGTCCAGAAAGTAGAAGGGAAGAGGAAAGAGAGAGGAGAGGAGGGAGGAGGCCAAGGGGAGGGAGGTATTTGGGGGGACCTCACATAATGTACACAATGCCATGGTTACATTTCAAAACTGTTAAGAACAGATCATAAACGTCTTAAAACAACAAATAAGTAAGAGAGATGATGACTGTGTTAATCAGTTCCATGGAAGCATTTCACATTGTATATCAAATCAGTACATTGTACCTCATAAATACATCCATGTACACTGTTATGATTGAATAAAAGAAAAAAAAGGAAAGAATTAGAATTTTTTTTCCAAACTAGTGGAAAATTTTATTTGCCTACCTTATAGGTCAATGAATGAACAATTCCACCATATTTTTCCTGGAATTTATGTTTGGCTCAAAAGCTATTTAGGAGTTTGACTTTGGTCTGCAGCTAAAATGCATTTGAAAAACTGTAGGGTTAGATGGTATCTTTATTATAATTGCCAACTCCAATGTGTAAAGTCCTGTATGTTCATAACATGAAATTATGCTACGTCTTCTGAACTCATTTAGTCATTGAATTTTTGAAGGAAGTAGAAGGAAGTGAGCTAGAGGAATATATATTTCTCACAAAAGAATGGTGACCAGTTATGGTAAATTCTATTCACATTCAGTAAAATTTCTCTTATCCCCCAAATAGTGATGTGGTCCACATGCTACAGACTAAAGTACATAGATACTAAGTGGATTCCAGAATAATGGACATTATTAGCATTTCAAAAATAATGTCTCATGTGACAAATCCTAAATATGTTTGTCTTATACATCAGTTTATCCATAGATCATCATCAATGTTCTATTTATGAGAAATTATATTGCAGGTAATTAATATGCAGAAAATTCACTCTCTCGTATTGGTACAAAAGTTAACTATTTATAAATCTTTACAGTATTGCATCTACTACATCAGAAGAGATACTAAAAAACAGACATATTAATGAATATATTGATAACATCCCTTCAAACAGAAATCTGTATGTTAATTTTTTATCCAAAAATGCATATATTTTATAAATTCTTCAAAAGGCAGTGATTCTTTCCAAAAATAGTTAGAGAATAACATTTTGAAACAAAAACAATTTTTTATAAATTTTTCTTCAGTAATTTTAATTCTATTTATGTCACTTCCAAGTTAAACACTAGTAAAATTATGAACACTTTATATTACATTAGTCATTACTTTTAGTGATTGTATTAGTCATTATGCTCATTAGTTTACTCCAATGGGGAAATTATTATTCATATGAAATTTAGACTATTGAGATCACACTATGTTGGAAATATTTTGTGGGCTTCAGTTTCAAAGCTTTGCAAGCAATTTAGTATATATAGGTTCAAGAAGAGTGCCAACAAGACTTTCTCTACGTGTAACAGACTAGGTTTTAGAAACTGCTTGGTTTTAGAATTCTTAATGTACTACTTACTAATCAGAGCAGAATTGCCCAATGTGCCTTTACAGGCTACAGAGGTTTTTCTGCACAGTTGTGGGTGTCAGCGCTGGCTCTCAGTCACAAGTCACTGTCCCTTCATCTCCTGGTAAATAAATCCTAACCATGGGCAGTCTCTCCAGGCAAGGTGGTTAGAGTGCTACAAAGATACGGTGTCCAGGCAAAATGCTCAGCTCTAAGGGGGACAAAACAGTGGCAAAATCTGGAAATTACAGTGTTTGAACATAACACAATATATCCGAATTCAGTTTTATATTGCTACCTACTAGCTATGTGACTTTTGCCTTATAAAATCCACTTTCTCAGCATCAGTTTATTTAACAAATAAGTGGAGATAATGACACAGAATGATGGCAAAGATTAGATACATTCATACTTAGCAGGAAGAGGAATTAAGTTAAAAAGCTAGTTTAGTAGTTATACCTAAATAATTACTATTGAAGGAGACAGAATAATTAAGAAGCCAACAACAACTTAACCCAAATACATTATTTTATTTTTAATTTGCATAATAGTTGTATATATGTATGCCATTTATGTGATGTTTTGATATGGGCATACAATGTGTAATAATAAAATCAGGGTAACTGGGGTATCCATCACCTCAAGTGTTTATCATTTCTTGGTGTTAGGAACATTCCGGTCCCCCTTTTTCAGTTCTTTTAAAGTATAAAATAACTCTGAAAAATGTCTTTGTTTTTCCTGTCTTGATCAGCATCTCACAGCCCTTGTCTGCTCATTCACATAAAATATGATACACCTTTTCTTTTCTAAAATGTTGACTATATTCTATTTTAGAAGCATATGTTGTTCAGTGGTTACTGATAGGCTTAAGCATTAAATTCCTTTTAGTGATCTTGGTGCTAAAGGACTAAATTGATATTTTCATGGTTGAAAAATTTTATTTTGTCAGGTTACTTCAAGAAGTTAGAAGTACACATAAGGCATAGATTCCACCACAGAGCACCATTTTTAGGCATCCCCCAAGATCTCATCACATATGGTTATTCATCACCACATCCCTGAGCATGTCAAATTTTATTAGTGTGACATGATGAAATGTGACAGGATAGACACTTTTGACCTGATTTATTGCACACAGGCATACATGTAAAGTGTAAACAAAGATGTCATGTGAAACACTGTCTCAAAGTGCTGTAGCCAAAATTATAGGCTTTCTATGCCAAATTTAAGTGGAATAATTAATTATCAATTAAGAACTTCTAAAATATGTTTAACAATGGAATATCCTAAAAGGCAGGGCCTTCCTTGGAATTTTTATTTTTCATATGTATCAATAGTAAGAGAAAGTGATCAGTATATATGCGCACCATAGCGTCATTCTGCCACACGCAAATGTTCTTACATCACCACTCAGCTAGACAGAGATAGCTTTACACCACGTATCAGTATGAGCGGGCTTTTCTTTCCTTTGGGTGCTCAGTGAATGTTCCAATGGCCACGTAGAAACGCTGGATGTCTGAAGAATTGCCCCCAAATTTTATCTATTTCTTAAATCTGTCCTATGTCTTTAACCATTCCTAAGCTAACACAGGATAGTAAACCATAGATAAAGAGTTCTTATTCTGCATTTAATATTTCTCTCTTAAGTGATAATGGAGTGGAAGTTACGTAAGTATTTCAAGTTGCTGAGCAAAATTCCATGTTTATAGTTGAAGATTTTATGTGTTATTTACTAGAAGAAGGTGCACATTTGGAATATTATCAGTTTTATGTGTTATGTATTAGAAGAAGGCGTGCATTTATGGAGTGTTATGAGATGTTGACTCATGAAGTAGTGAAGATCACCAAGGATTTATTATGTAGGAATGACCATTTCATACACACATGTTCACTCTGTTCTGTGCTTTATGCTCACCATCTCCGTCCAATTCTTGCCACTTTCTGTGGCATTTAATCTCATTACCATATTACATGTGAAGAAATTGAAGCTTTAGTCTGATTAGGTATTGTATCCAAGATCGCATAGCTATGAAATCATAAAGTCAGGTATAAATCCAGCTCTATCCATCTTTAAAGCCCTTGCTTAATTCCCTCTGCAAGAGAGGTCTTTGAGCCAAAACAATGACATGTTTACCTTTTTTCAGTTTCAGTACATACTAGTCCAAGCTAGCTTCAGATTTGGGTTGGATATTAGGGCAGAGTGAATTATAGATTTGAATTAAAGACTACATGATTAATGTGGTTTATCTTTTATTTGGAAACACCCATCAATGTCCTTTTTGTTCAAGGCACCATGCTAGAGATTAAAAGAGAGATGGCTAAGTTTATCCACTCCTCTCAAGGAGCTAGAATGCTTCTGAGACTTCATTTCCAAAATAATAATGTAAAATTTATAGTTGAATACAGAATGTGAAGGTCTATCATTTAAAACTTCCTAAAGTGATTCTGGAAATCAGCCAGTTTGGAAACAATCTCAGTATTAAATGATGTGGCAAATATTTTCTCAAAGTGCTCATAAAGTTCACAGTGGTGAGTGTTTACATTTTTGTTACGAATTGTGAATGTGTGATAGGGTTGAGACATTTGAACTGAGGCTTGGAAAATGACTGTCAGGTAGATAAAGGTATATGCAAAAGTGTAAAAAAGAATTATTGATAGAAAGAAATCTTGGGCAGAGATAAAAGAGGATAAGGTTGAGCTGGACAAGAGAAGTAAAAAGCACAGAATATGAGCCTAGGCAAATACTTTGGTGCAATTATATGATAAGATAATGTATATTCTTTAGTGAGGATACACTATAATTCATTGGGAAAAAAGTAGGTATTTTAAGCAAGAAGAAGAAGAAGCCACTATTATGTTGGTGACAGTTACAGGAAGAATTAGAGTGAGTGAGAGTAGAGCAAAGACACCAGTTAGAAGGCCATAGCAATAACCAAGGTCAGGGAAGATGAGAACAATACCTGCTACACTGGCCTTGAAAATGAAAAAGAGAAAATGATCCCCGAGGCATTTCAGAGATATTGACACAAGTTGGCAACAGAATGGGTGTGGAGAGCTAGGGGAAAGGAGGAATAAGGACAAATATGAGAATGCAGTCTGATAATTTGCTTTAGGGAGACAAGAAGGTCAGTTACAAACACTTTTAACTGAAAAACTTTAGAACAATTAGTAGATGCTGGAACAGAATCTGGAGCTGAGAAAAGCGTTTGAGGCTAGAACCAAGAAAGCGATTCATACCAGAATCACGTTGAGAAACATCCCTTTTTTAGGAATCAGTTTAGGATCGGGGTTAAGTTAGGTTTGTTGTCTTGACAGGAAGAACTCTTATGAGGATTTTGGAAATTAACACATATACTCAAAGCATTATAAGAACAGTCTATTAATTTTCATCAATCATATTTTATGCTGTCAGTTATTAAGCTAAGTATATTTGAGCAAGAAAATATTCATGCAATTCACAGTATCAGCTTTCAGTATATTTTCCATCTCACTTTCAATTAGGTTCCATTTTTTGAATGGAACTTTTCAAATCCAATCTGCTTTCCTGGCACAGAATTTGGCATAGGTCACCATCACATACCTGACCAGTCATTTACCTTCTCTATGGAAGTGTACAGAAATAAAAAAAAAGACAGAAAACTATTTGAGCCTCACTCCAGACAAAGGTTTGGACTAAGGAGCCTCCCATTGACTTAGTTTAGGAGGCACACCCAGGGAGTTGAGTGAAGCAAAGTATAGATAAGTCTAGGAGATCTTGATGTTCATCTACACATAATCTATTGTGCATCACCCTATAACTTGTTCATGTAAAAAGGTCAATGTCAATTCTGTAGAGAATTCAGGATTAAATGTTTGTAGGCCTTACATAATTATAGGGCTGTGTTTATTTCACTCATACTGCTTTTCAAATACTGCTTTCTGTGTTTAATCTTTTTTTCTCTATTGAACATAACAGGTATTCTGTTCCTCTTAATTCTATAACAAGATTCACCTTTTGGACTGGCTCTTCAAAACTCAGAGAAAGATGATTGCCAAAGATAACTACTCCACTGTGGTTAATGAAATCTTTTCAAAATTGCAGTCACCAGAGTAGAAATCTGATCACTTTTATAATATCAAAGAATAATTTTTATCAAAGACTTTATTCTTTACCATTTTGTTGAAAAAATTTGAATGTACCATTACATTAGAAGGTGACAATACTCTCATCAAAGATGCTCTCTAGTGCGTGTTTTACAGCTTATAAAAAGAAAAATGACAACTACCACAATCAAAATCTTCACCACTAATTGTAGATGAAAAGTGATAGTTGAGAAAAATGAATTACTAATTAACTGAGGTGATCTTGACATTTCCTTTTTATTAAAAAGGATGTGTTAATTAATTTGGATTTCAGATAACATGATTTTGTTTTAATGTGGCCTGAAAGAATAAGAGAAATTTTGAACTTAAATATGTCCACTCTAAACAGATCCCACACTTACAGGGAGGTACCCCAGGCCATTGTTTTCAGTAAGTCATATTTTATTAATGTCTTATCCTTAGCCTAAATATAAACAGCATCACTAACAGAGAGGCTACTCCATAAATGTTCTGGATCTATGTCTCTTTTTTTGTGCCAGTACCATGCTGTTTTGATTGCTCTAGACTTGTAGTATAACCTGAAGTGTAGTAACATGTTGCCTCAAGACTTTTTTTTATTTCTTAAAATTGCATCAGATATTCAGAGATTTTTCTGGTTCCATATGAAATGCAGTATTATTTTTTGAAGTTCTTCAAGTATGATGTTGGTGCTTTGATGGGGATTGCATTAAATCTCTACATTGATTTCGCTAGTATGGACATTTTAACCATGCTGTTGATTCTTTTCAGCCATGAGCATGGTATGTTTTTCCATTTGTTAATGTCTTCTGCTATTCCTTTTCCCAGACTAATATCATCCCGAATGGAGTAAAACTGAAAGCATTTCTACTTAGAACTGGAAACAGATAAGGATGTCCACTATTGCCACTGCTATTCACCACGGTGTTGGAAGTTTTAGCCAATGAATTCAGGCAAAAGAAGGATGTCAAGGATATTCCAATAGGGGCAGAAAAGGTCAAACTCGCTCTTTGCTGATGATATGATCTTATACTTAGAAAGCCCCAGGGACTCACCTACAAGGCTCCTGGAAGTGAGCAAGGAATACAGTAAAGGCTCAGGACACAAAATCAGTGTCCACAGTCAGTAGCCTTCATATCTCCCAATAACAGCCAAGCTGAGAATCAAATCAAAGACATAATACCCTTCACAATAGTTTCAAAGAAAATAAAATATCTGGGAACTTATCTAACAAGGCACATGAAGGATCTCTACAGAGAGAACTGTGTAACCCTGAGAAAAAAGACTCCATGCTTTTTGAGCACCTACTGTGCTCCAGGCATTTTCACATGCCTATCTCCTTTTATACTCCTAGAAATGTTCAGACCTCTGTGTCATTATTCTCATTGTATAGCCATGGAATGGATTAGAAAAGATTTGTAAGCCTGGTTCTTCTGCAGTTTACCATATAGCATTTGATAAAAAAATTCTTTTTCTCACTGATTCTCTTTACATTTATTCATTCATTCTAGAAACATATTTTAACTATTTCCTATATACGAGCATGTAGAAGTCTGCCACAAAAACCTAATTTCTGAGTGCAAGGTAACAATAATTAGGGAAGAGATCAGATAAGTGAAAAAACAGGTAAAACACAATGTAAATGCTTTGATGGAAGGAATGTTAAAGTACAGCACGGGAGCACATGCTGGCAATATTTCCTCCTGAGAAAGAGGAGGTCAGAGAACTTTTTAGAAAAGGCAATATTTAAACATGGTGCTAGGAAGGAAAACAAAGCAGGTATTCATATTCAGAGGGTGTTCTAGGTAAAGATCATAGAAAGAGCCATGACATAAAGATATAAGAGAGAGTGTTATGTTTAGAAAGCTGAGGGATTCAGGGTGATGGAAGTATGAACCGAAAGGTGAGGCACAGTGGAGAAAGGCTGGTGAGATAAGATAGAGCCAAATAATGAGGAGCTCCACATGCCATGACACAGACTTAATGCAGGAGAAAGGAAAGAAAACAAAAGGGAACAAAATGGACCAGGTTTGCATTTTAGAAGGCTGAGGGGAGCCTGGGACAGAAGCCTGGAAGCTGAGAGACCAGACAGGAGTCCTCTGTGATTATGGTGCTGAGAGATGGTGAGATAGTGAACTAAGAGTGTGGCATTGTTTTTAGGTGAGAGAACAGATATTAGGGATGGTAAGTCACAGCAATTTACAGCGTCATAGCTGTTGGAATGTGGAACCCTTAGCAAAGGGAGATATCCGGGCTTACTCCTTGCCTTCTGGTTGGGTGGTAAATGCTTGTGTTGGATTTATCCACTGTGAAGTAACATGGACTACACAGATACCAAATCAAAAGTTGAATAACTAGATATAAACCCCAAGAGAGAAATAAGAAACAATTCATCAGTAAATAAAGGGTGGGTGCTTGAAGCTGTATGGGTAGAAGAGATGATTCCGGAGAAAACATATAAAACCTTAAGATATACGTATTCTAAAAAAGAATGAATTTAGACAAGTGATGGTGAAGGCTATAAAATATACGCAAAGGAGAATAAAAATAAATGGTGAAAATGGAAGTAGATGAGTTAAGATGCCTCAGCATCTATGGAGGAATTTTCCAACTGCCTCAAGTCCCCAAAGAAGAAATTTTGGTCAAAAGCAGAAAAGTGTATGTACGTGATTCATGCATTGGCATCACTGAAGACCTTTTCTGGAATAGAACAACCTTAGAGGAGTGTTCTATTAAAAGCACAGGAATAAAAACTGAAAAGTAAACTCAGATGTGAGCAATTGGTTCTATTCTTCCGTGAACTTGGGCCCGGGTCTACTTCCAGTTCATCATGTCCTCTGGCATTTTGAGGCCTGAAATGTGCTTTCCACTGCCATTATTTATAGTAGTAAAAAACTAACCTTCTTATATCTCTCAAGACTAATAGGCAAGTTCCAGAAATTCTTTTCTGCTCTTAGGTAAAGTACAAAAGTAAAATTCTATTCATAAACAGAAAATATAACAAAATAAATAATTATTACCTTTAAAATACTGGCATTAGAAAAGCAGCCGAAGAAAGGAACAGGGAGGCAGGGAGATCCAGCAGCCAGATCAGAATATACACCTTGGCCTGCTGATTGACAGCTCCTCCCTCCTACTTGCTTATGACTTCTGTTGGTTTTAGATCCTCTACAACTCAAGCCTCTTTTCCTTACTATTATTTCCTCCCCTCTTTCCAATTCTTCATTCTAGAGCTGCTGACCCAGTTCATCGGACATGAGTCCTACCCAGGTTTCAAACAACATAATGATAAATAATAGATCACATGTGAGTTTCACGTGGATGGTAAAAAATAAGAAGATAGAATATTTGAAAAATAGTAGGCTTTGGAGGCTTAGTTGATAATAATTTTAAAATAGTTCATAGTTAGCCCAAAGTTGTGGCAGGCACCTGTAATCCCAGCTTCTTGGGAGGCTGAGGCAAAAGAATCACTTAAGCCCTAGAATTTGAGGTTGCTCTGAGCTGTGATGCCACATACCCAAAATGGTAAAGACTAAGGGGTAGGGGAAACAGCCTATCAAAACAGATGTGCTTTAGATCTGAAATAGACTCCAGCCTTTAAAGCCTCAGGGTGCTTGTCATCTTAACAACAGCTGGCATACATGTAAGATACCCAAAGACATCAATCAGCAGTCATAGCAATGTAGACTTAATTGTGAAATAAGAAAATGCTGAGGTAAATTTACCTGTGAAGCAAAACAATAGTAACTCTACCCTGCATTTTAAAAAAGAATAACAGCTTTTTATTAAAGAATTATGCATGTTTATGACAAAAACTCAAGCAATAGAAAGGAATGAACAGAATGGTTTTAAATCACCTAAAGTCAGAAATTATTAAAAATGTGTGAACATTATTTGAGGTACATCCTTTTGCTTGTGTACATATACAATGAGTAATATAATGAAAAATGGGATTATATTCATATATGTATTTTAATAAAATCATTTAAATTTTATCTGAAATTGCCAGAAGAAAAGAAAGAACACTGAAGCTGAAGAAACTGCTGAACGTCAGGTAAATGTTTTCTTTGTTTTCTTTGTAACACCTATGATTCCTAAAATATCTCTCCAAAAGAAGAACAAAAACTTTTCAGAGCAAATTGGTGTTTAAAGAAAACTGTGCTGTAATTGGAAACAGTATTTAATTGAATCTTAGCTATGAAAGATAAATGAATTAGCCCCCTTATCTCACTTAAAATAGATTGGAAAATTCTAAATTCTAGTTTGCTATCTTAAGTTGCACACAAACTTTATGGACACCCTGTATAGTAAGCCAAATCCACATAAATAATACCACGCATTGTCCAACTTGGGTTAATACCAGAAACACCTGAGGAGCTACCACTGCTAATTCTACTAGAGTGAGATTAGAAAAATGATGTCTCCCCCCAAAAATCCATCCAATAATATTCAATACTGATATACTATGCAAATAGGAAACAAACAGAAAAAAAACCCTTTTTTCTTCCTAGAAGGCAAATCTTCACTTACGAGTGTGGATTCTTATGCCTTTCTGTCCCCATCAAGTCATATCAGTGCCATAGATCGATAGCTCTCACCAAGGCTCTTAAACACAGGGCTCTTGGGACTGTGCCACTTACCTTCAGAGACATTACAGTTTGCAGGGTATCTGAAGAAGTTTACGTAGGTGCTCAGTCTCTACCACAGTTTGTTCTACAGTTCTGAATACTTAGCATTTTATATTTCATAGTAAATTCATATATCATCTTATTGCCAGCAACACATTATGAATGATGACACTTAACAGTAAAAAACACCTGTGGTCTCTCCTCTTCGTGAAAGACGTTATTTTCTGTGAGTTCAATTCTGCATTGATTAAATCATGAATTGACCACAGGTGCTTTTAGTGTTTACCACTGTTATTACTACATTGCACTATGTGCCTCAGAATCATATGCGAATAGATGGATGATGATTTTAATGACAGATCAGATTATTAAATAAATTAATAAAATAATAAAGTGCATCAAAGAGTTTCTAATAAAATAAAAGCAACATAATTCTTGTTCAGACTTTACTAATCAAGGAACAAGTTTCAAGGTTCAAGAAACACCACAATTGCCTTTCCCCAAATTGCCACCCGATATAGATTATAGTATTCTAAATTTCCGACCCGTTGGTGGATAAAAAGTGATAGATTGAATCAAATATTCTACCTTTCAATTAGTTTGAAAAGAGATTAAGATAAGCATTTTTACAATCTAATCATCTGCTTTCCCAATCTTTTACACTTGTTTTTTCCTCTTTAAAATATATACTCCAATATACACTACAGCACTGATACCAGTTCTGATGTACTAAATTCAATGTTATTTTTGATAATCTGTCCTTTCCTCTTTAGACTAATTATACCACAAGCACAGAGTCCAGTTCTTCAAGTGTTTAAGGTGGACACTAATTACTGAAGTAGAAATTCACCAAATGATTATTAAAAGCTTCACAAGCCAACGAGCCTACAATGCCCTAAGAGCTGGCCCCTCTGAAAGCCTCAGCCACGCTCTCTGCCCTCCCTCCTCCTTCCGGGCTTCTCGCAGTTCATTCTGATTCCCTTTTTAGACTTTCTCATTTTGTCCCCTGGGAGAAGCACTTCATTTCCCAACAGTATCTCTGTGACTTAGCAATGACCCAATATAGAAATATAATTTTAAAGCGGAAGGAATATTAGAGGGATCTACGACCTCTAAAAATCTTAAATATTTAAGCACTCTTAAAACCTTCACACTTTCCAGATAAAGTGGGATGCAGAGAGGGTCAAGTGACCTAAATGTAGAGATTTTACTAAAGCAAAAATATGTCTGGAGATCAGGCCTACAGATTCCCAGCCCTATACTTTTCCTAATAAGATCCTGTTTTTCTTTCCAAGTGCATTCACTGGATCATCTGGAAAAGAATCAATGTGCGTGTGGTTTTACATTTGCAGCCTCTTATGCCTCAACATACAACCACAGAATCAGGTTTTCCAGTGGGGCAACAATCCCAATTACAGCTCCTCTTACCCATGGGGAGACATTCTAGAACTACCAGTGAATGCCTGAAACTTTGGATGCTATCCAATCCTATATATACTATGTTTATTTGACCTGAAAATCAAGACAGCTCTTAAATAACTCACGGCAAGTAGCATGGATGTGCTGGAAAAAGGGATGATTCATGTTACGGGTAGGTCAGAGCAGGATCGAGTGAGATTTCATCACACTACTAAGAACAGTGCACAATTTAAAACTTGTGAATTGTTTAATTCTGGAATTTTCCACTTAATTTTTTCCTAGTGTAATTAACAATAAGCAACTGAAAACCTAGAGGGCCAAACCGTGGATTAGGGGGATCTACTGTATTCAAAATATTTAACAATCCATGTGTCACAGATAAGGAAACCAGTCTAGTCCTAAAGGAGACTAGTTGTGGGTCCATCTGTTAACAGATGTGTAGAAGTGGTGTTTCCTAAGAAAATATCAGTGATTACTTACTATATTCGTGATAATCTCCACACAAGCCTAATAACAATTTGGCATGTCAAAATGATGATTTGGATGTCCTAGTTGCTTTCTTGTGCCAGGACTTAATGAAGTTTTGGAAGGGTAAAATATCAGAAAGTAAGTACTTACAATGAAAAATTTTTCCACTATCTGTTAAAAGTAACAAATTTCTCATTTCAAGTTTCGGATAATGAAATTTTGCCATTAAGATATGAAAAGTGCCTTGTACATTTGCAATAGAATAGTTAAGGAGAGATCTCTGTGTACACTCATTCACTATGTATCAATCATGTATAAAGAAGCAAAATAACTTCAGATGTAATGTCAATTTATTACCAATTGTAAAGACATTATAATTTTAGTTAAATAGGATAACTATAATTAATCTTAAAGGAATGATGAATTTCTAATTTTCGTTATATAGGATCTAAACAATTGAAATTCTTGACCAAGATTTTATACCTTCATTTCGAATGGATTCTACCTGCAAAGACAAGACAAATAAATTCATTACTGACAGCTCAAATTTTGTTCTTTTGGGCTTGTTTTTTTTCTAGAAAGCCCTTGAGAAATTGATTCAAAATACTGAATGAGGATTCAATCAATAGACACTAAAAATTTACAATGGACAAATAAGATGTGACCCATGCCAGAGAACAAAATGAAAGGTTCATGCAGTAGGTTCAATGGATCTGACTTCAATTTCAGCTTGGTGGTGACCTTCCGATGCCTTCTTCCATTGAGTGACAAGATAAGGAGCAGAAGCAAAAAATCAGCTTTAAGTCTCCAGGGCAGGAAGTCTAAGCGTTTGCCAAAGGATCCCCGGGAGTGACTCAGGAAAACAACATAATTTTCATAGGCATCTATCGAACTAATTGTTTATGGCTAGCTTCTTTAAGACAGTAGCAGTGAGAAAGGGAGTAAAAATTCAGATTTTTTTTAGAACAAGGATATCCATCAGAGAATGAAAAAGAATGAAGTGAATTCACATAAGGGGCTATTCAACAGATGTAGTCAATACAACATAATTTATTAGCTTCTTTGAGGTATTGTCTGTCTTGGCCATAATAGTCTGTGGTGTGTGATGATTAAAGAATCTATTCACAAGCCATTGTTTACTTGGGATTGCACTAGTGTCTAATGAGCACGAGGTGAGGGTAGCTTTTTTCTTTTAAAAAAAGTAAGAAAAGAAAAGAAATCTATTCACGAATGTCTTAAGTGACTGCCTCTCAACAGCAGAAGTCTTCCTGGGTAAATCGGGGTTTTTTTATTTCTTTTGAGAAAACATTGATTTAACTTTCAATTTAGTTGTATTTTACTCAACTGACTACTGATATTAATATTTTAAAGTAGATAACATTAGTTCAGAATTACTTCAAGTAGTATATAGGCCACATTTTCCTGTATTTATAACAGAGAGAGTTAAAAGTAAAATACAAATAGAAGAAGATACTGAATTTTCTAGGAGTGAAAATCTCTTGCTTAATTTTCTTCCCTTCCTGGCTCACATACTTTTATTTGCTATTTGTATTCTAGAAGTATCTGAATGCCATAGCATTCTTAGTTATACTATATATCCTGAGAATACTTTTACTAGCAACTAATATGATTTAATAATAATCAATAAGCATAGGTAACACTTCAGAAAAGTATTTTGTATGGGGTTCTCTGCTAAATATTTGATTAGAGATAACTTAACCATATATATAACAATGTTAAATTATAGAAATCAGATAGTAGCAGATGGGAAAATTTAAATGTAGAGAGGGTAAGTGATTTGCCCAAGATATAGGTATAAAAAGTAGCAAAGCTGGAGTACAAATCCACATCAACTTGATTCCTTAGTATATCCTTTATACTCTGCATTTCCTCTTATTGTATGTATGTAGAATAATGTGATAATCAATAGATTCTATATTCAAAAACTTTAACAAAACTATGTAATTCAATACGAAAATAATTTTGAACTTCTTTCCATAATATCAGATCACTTTTTATATTATCTGCTAATATGTGCTAATAGGAAAGCAAACACAAGTTCAAGATGAGGAAAGAGATCCTTTTCATTCTTTTTATTGCCATCAAAACTAATGAGAACTTTGTGATCATGTTTTTTTTTTATATATACTTTACATGTTCATATTTAAAAACTTTGGGCCAGGCATATTGGCTTACCGGCAGAGGTGGGAGGATCAAGGATCTGCTGAGCTCACCAGTTCAAGATCAGCCAGGGCAACATAGTAAGACCCAGTCTTCTCTACCTAACCCTTCATGGAAGTAACAAAGAAAATGAAATACCCTGCAATATACTTAACGAAGGGTGTGAAGGATCTCTACAGAGAAACGCTGAAACACCAAGAAAAGAAATAGTAGAGGATATTAAAAGGTTGAAGAACATACCATGCTCATGGGTGAAAAGAATCTACACTGTGAAAATGTCTATATTATCCAAAAAAGCTACAGATTTAACATAATCACCATTAAAATACTAATGCCATACTTTGAAGATCTTAAAAAAATGTTCTTTGTTTCATATAGAACCATAAAAAGCCCAAATAGCCAACACTATTCTACAAAATAAGAACAAATCTGGAGGCATCATGCTACCTGAGTTCAGATTATATTACAAGTTGACAGTGATTAAAACAGTGTAGCCTTGGCACAAAAACAGGGACCTAGATCTATGGAACAGAATAGAGAACCTTGAAATAAAAATAGACTCATATTGCCCTCTGATATTTGATAAGCCAAACAAAGTTTACACTGGGAAAAAGAGTCCCTGTTCAATAAATAGTGCTAGGAGAACTGGTTGGCTATAAATGAAAGACTAAAACTAGACCTGCATCTCTTACCACTTAGAAAAACTGACTCTCATCAGGTAAAATATTAAAATCAAAAACATGTAATGATGAAAACTCTAGAAGAAAGTGTGGGGAAAATTCTGGATCTTATAAGCCTACAAAAAGAATTTATGAAGTAAACCCCATTGACGATCTCAGTGGCAACAAAAATAAATAAATGGGACCCGATTAAGGTAAAAAGTTTTTCACAGCTAAGGACACACTCAACAAAGCAATGAGAAAAACCTCAGAAAGGGAGAAGACATTCACATATTACCCATCTGAAAAGGGCCAATGACCAGAATCTATACAGAACTCAAGCACATCAACAGCAAAAGACCAAACAACCCCATTAATAATTGGGCAAAAGACATGAACAGAATCTTTTCTCATGAAGACAGATAAATGGCTCACAAACACATGAAAAAATGCTTAGTGTCTCTAATCATCAGAGAAATGCAAATAAAAACTATTTTGAGATATCACCTAATGTCAGCGAAAATAGCCCACATCACAGGGTCCCAATGGCTAGCATGGGTGAGGAGAGAGGGGAACACTAATGTGCTGTTGGTGGGATTGTAAATTAATACAGCCTTTATGGAAAGAAGTAGGAAGACACCCCAAAGAACAGAAAGTAGACCTTATATTTGGTCCTGCAATCCCATTACTAGGTATACGTATATCTATTGGAAAGAAAAAACATTATTTTACCATAAGGATATTTGTATTCAAATGTTTATAGCAACTCAATTTACCATTGAAAAGATGAGGAAATATCCCACGTGCTCATTAACCCATGAACGGATTAATAAACTGTTGTATATGTATACCACGGAATACTATTCAGCCATAAAAATATGGATTCTTCATACCTTATATTTACCTGGAAGGATCTATAGAACTTTCTCCTAAGTAAAGTGTCACAATAATGTAAAATAAAGCATTACATATACTCAATACTAAGTCGAAATTAGTAGATTAATAATTATAGACCCACATGAGAGAAAAACTCAATTAAATTCAAGAAGGGAGTTGGCGGCTCAGGGACTCACTAAATTCCCACGTAACAGGTACAATGTGTGGGTATATGGCACAATTTCTGGGTGAAAGACACAACTACATATCAAGTTTTACCTTGCAAACACAAGCAATGTCACCTAATTATATGCAATTATAGCAATCTGAAATTAAAAAAAAAAAAAGAAAGAAGAAAAAAATCCAAACACTTTAATTATCCTAATTGTCTTTAACACTTTAAATTTAATTTACATGGAGCTCCTTTTTAATCCTGGTTCAACTGAGCCACAGCATACGTTCATCCTATTTGTAATTACTCTGACTATTTTGATTTTCTTAGTTCAAAACTGCAGGAAATTGTGAAATATTTCAAGGTTGATTATTCTGAGAATTGCTTGTTTATATTAAAGACATCATGAAGAAAAATTAACTGTGACTATCTGAATGTCTTTAATTTTAAGTTAATTATTAATTTAATTTACTTTTAAATTTTTAATTTAATTTAAGCTTTAACATAAGGCTATGGGATCTCTACAGGGAAACTATCATCAGCTTGTCAATTATACCCATTGTTGGATTTAAATTTATTGCATTTAGATGGCTCGTAATTTCAATGCAACAACTCTTATAAATTCCAGATTGGTAATTTCTGTAGCTATGCTCATTATCTCCACATTTTGATGAGTGTCACATCCTGATATGCTTATAAGTAATTCTGTAGTTTTATGGGCACATTATTATAATACTTCCTATGCAATGGGCTTATGCTAGAAGATCTTTTTTTTCTTCCTCATTACTGATAAATGTTCATTGATTTTCTTCATCATCTTTATAGTATGTTTAAATTTACGAAAATGTGAATCCCATCAATACCTCTGACCATGTACTGATGTTTACAGATGTTCCCTGGTAATAATATTTCTAGGGGATGATGGCTTAATGCTTCCCTGTTGGAGGATAATGAGTTTAAACATCATTTGGAAACTCAATGATCTCTTTATTTGGAGACTGATTCAGAGCATGCTGAAGATCTCAGTTCATTTTGGTATCACGCCAGAAAGTTTTTGAGAGTGGACTAAACAGCTAACAATTCAGGAAGTAAATGGAAAATATGCCCAACACTTATGTCTTTAAATGTAAAGGTTAAGGAACAGATTTTATTTTTTAAATTCCCCAACCTAAGCTTGACAGAAAGAACCAAAATGAAAAAAAGGGAATTCATCCTCTGGATTAGTGCACTGATCCAGAAGCAATTATAATGAATGTCTCTGAGCATCTTAGGTATGAAAAAATGTCACATTCATCATCCCTGCTCACTAACATGCAGCACAGGGTCTGGTGTGCAGTGGGAAATAAGTATGTTTGTGGAATAAATCAATAAATATATAAAATTAATTGTAATTTTTACTTTGCTTAAGATTACAATTATCTTATTAAGTATAAGCCACTTCTTAAATAAAAATCGGATGATTTTGAAGAACTGAATAATATAATTAGAACACCAAAGAATTGATTGAATCTTCTCCTACCTAACACAGTACCAAACACACAGCAGACGCAAAGTAAATTTTAACTCATGAATGCATTATGTCATTAAAGCAATTGTAACCTCAGTGTTTAAAATATGTTAATTTTAAGGTAATGTGTTCATTTGTGATCAAGCCTCTTATTGTGCAAATAACTTTCTTATCAAGAATACTTAGGGCTTCACTCCTGAATCATGAAATGTGTTCACTTGTTTTATAGAAATAATGGTGTCCTTCTTGCCAATCAGTTATTGATCACTGATATTTGTGAAATATTTATTATGTATCATTTAATTTGAGTCTTTAAAAACTGCATTGTAATTGTAAACTTTAGAATCTTCTTTTTATGGCTTATGTTATTTTATTTTTTAATTTTATCTTTTGACAAGTACAAGTACAATTGACAAGTAATTATATATATTTATGAAAATATATAGGGCATAGGTGACATTTTCTTATCTTTTTACAATGTTGAATGATTAAATCAGGAAATTAACAAATCCGTCACCTCACATGGTTATGTTTTTGTGATTAAAAACATTTAAAATCTATTTTCAGTAGTTTTAAAATCTACAATACATTATTCTGTATTAAAGTCACCTTTCTATGCAGTAGACCACTAATACTTATTTCTCTTTTCTAACAAACTTTGCACAACATCTTTTCTTGCCCCATCTACTACCCTCTCCAGCCTTTGGTGACAACCATCTACTGTCTATTCTGTGAGTTCAACCTTTTCTGATTCCACATATAAGTGAGTCATTCAATATTTATCTTTCTGTGGCTAGCTCAAAGTTTACAACTGAAGGTTGTAATTTCTTTTTGAAAGAGTAGAATAGGACTGACTATTTTTTGAAGAGTAGAATAGGAGTAGAATAGTAGAATGACTTTAATCTATTACTTAAAAAGAAAGAAATAATATTAGTTCAGATCTCATAGCTTACTACCATTTGTTGGACATTTAATGTTTTTTCTCAAAATAACGACAGGATTGATTATAGGATTCAAAAGAAAATAAAAAGGGTAGATTAAGTTTATATACATTGAATCACATCAAGTTTTCTGTGTTTTTCTAAGCTAATTCAAATATATTTTCCCTGTTTTTGGAGAACTGTGAGTTCATAAATACTGCATTATTAAGAGTTTACAGAAATACGCATCTACCTTTTTTTTTTATTTAGCAGGAGTAATTATGATTAAACACTTGAAATGGGGCTAGGTGGAGTACAATGTACCTAACCTTATTGGAGACAACCTTTCAACATAGTCTGACGTTTATACCAGAATGAATTCAAGACAAATGCCACTAACTCATGTTAGAATTATGGAAAGAAAATGATATACGCATGTACATTTACTGTGTCGAAATGTTTAGGGGGTAACATGTTCTTACATATCTCCCATAAGTTATTTTAGTACTTAAAATCCTTAGTTTAAAAAGAAAATGAAAAATTCACACCTATTATCAAAAAGTTTTTAAAAAGGCATTGAAAGAATCAGGGAAAATTGGAATCTTTGTGCACTGCTGATGGGCATATAAGGTGGTGAGGCCATTGTGGAAGGTAGTATGGTGATTCCTCAAAAAAAAAACATATAATCAAATAATTCCCCTCCTAGGTATATTATCAAAAGAACTGAATGTAGGGACTTGTTTTGAACAGATACTTGCACGCTAAGGTGCATAACACAATTATTCACAATAACCAAAAGGTGTATACAACAAAAAACGATGAATCAATTTTATCCATTGACATACAAACAGGTAAGAAAAGTGACATGTTTATACACCCACATACACACAACCATATTGCATTTTATTGTGTTTCATTTTGTTTTACCTTGTAGATGTGTTTCCTACAACTTCAAGGTCTGTGGCAACCCCGTGCTGAGCAAGCTTATTGGCCCCGTTTTTCCAACAACGTGAGCTCACATCATGTTTTTGTGCCACAGTTTGTTAATTTTTACAATATTTCAAACTTTTTCTTTTTTCTTTTTTTTTTCAGACAGAGTCTCATTATGTTGCCCTCGGTAGAGTGCTGTTGCGTCACAGCTCACAGCAACCTCAAACTCTTGGGCTTAAGCAACTCTCTTGCCTCAGCCTCCTGAGTAAAATTTTTCAGTATTAGTATATGTGTTATGGTGACATGATTAGTGTGCTCCTTGATGTGATGATTGTAATTGTTTTGGGGTCTCATGAGCCTTGCCTATATAAGATAACGAACTTACTCAATAAATAGTCTGAGTGTTCTAACTGCCCCACCAACAGGCTCTTAACCTGTCTCCTCCCTCTCTCTTCAGGCCTTCCTAATCCTGGAAGCACAGAAATAATGAAATAAGGCCACGTCATTGTAAAACTTGGCATTTCAATAATTTTTTGAAATTAGTAACTCTGCAATGGCCTCTAAGTGTTCAAGTGAAAGAAAGAATCCACATCTCTCATTGTAAATTAAAAGCTAGACGTGATTAAGCTCCATGAGGAAGACAGTTGAAAGCCAAGATAAGGTGAAAGCCAGGCCTCTTATTGCAAAGAGTTAGCCAAGTTGTGAAGGCAAATGAAAAGTCCTTGAAGGAAATTAAAAGTGGTACTCTAGGGAACACATGAATAATAAGAAGGTGAAATACTGTTATTGTTAATATGGAGAAAGTTTTACCGTCTGTATAGAAGATCAAAGTAGACATGACATCCATTAAGCCAAGGCCTAATCCAGAGCAAGGCCCAAACTCTCAATTTTATGGAGGCCGAAGAGGTGAGGAAGCTACAGAGGAAAAGTTGGAAGCTCACTGAGATCGTTTCATAAGGTTTAAAGAAGTGTCAACTGATGATATAGAAGCTGCAGCAAGTTATCTAGAAAATAAAGCTAAGGACATTGAAGGTGGCTATCCTAAAAAACAGATTTTTAATGGAGACAAACAGCCTTCTACTGGCAGACGATGCCATCTAGGCCTTTATTCCTAGAGTGGAGAAATCAATTCCTGAATTTAAAGTTTAAGTTGAAGCCAATGCTCATTTACTATTCTGAAAATCCTAGGGCTATTAAGAATTACACTAAATCTATTCCACCTGTGCTCTATAAATGTTAACAATAAAGACAGGGTGACTGAGCAACTGTTTGCAACATAGTTTACTAAATATTTTAAACCCATTTTTTTTTCTATTCCAAAAAAAAAAACCCTTTCCAAATAGTACTGCTATTGACTACGTACCGGAGAGCTTTGATGGAGATGTGCAAGGATACTGACGGTGTTTTTATGTTTTTTATATATTTAAGAAAAGTACTTCTTAACTACTAAGACTTGAAAGTAACATTTACTTCTTTATCCATGAGCTGCCAAAGGGATAAGCTGAAAGTATCTTGGTGGGATGGAACTGCCTTCTGAAGGCAGATGAAGATGCTGTGGACATTGTTCAATAGTCAAATTTAAATACACGTGAAGTAATAGTGGCTACCAGGAGCTGAGAGGGAAGAGGGCAGGGGAGTTACTGTATCGTGGGTGTAAAGCTGTAGCCTCAGATGATGAAAAACTTCTGGTGATGGATAGTGGTGATAATTGCACAACAAAGTGGATGAACTTAATGCCACTAAATTGTACACTGAACAATTAATAAATTGTAAATTTTATGTTGTGTAATTCATCACTTTTTTTTTTTTTTTTTTTTGAGACAGAGCCTCAAGCTGGCACCCTGAGTAGAGTGCTGTAGCATCACAGCTCACAGCAACCTCCAACTCCTGGGCTCAAGCGAGTCTCCTGCCTCTGCTCCCAAGTAGCTGGGACTACAGGCACCTGCCACAATACCTGGCTGTTTTTTGATTGCAGTCATCATTGTGTTTGGTGGGCCCAGGCTGGATTCAAACCTGCCAGCTCAGGTGTATGTGGCTGGCGCCTTAGCCGCTTGAGCCACAGGTGCCGAGCCTCATCACAATTTTAAAAATAAGCCCAAAGAAAGGGTAAAGAGGAAATAGCATTTTTTACATGATAAAATGAATGTGGTCTGTTTTAATAGAATATTAAATAGGCCACAAAATATGCATAAAAGACAAGATATCATCACTTAAAAGAGTTACTGAAATGTCTGAGCTCATTTCCTCTTCAACAGAGGAAAGAAAAAAAACAATATTTAGAATCTTTGAGAATATGTTAAAATATCACATAAATTCTAATGCTAAACATAAAACCTATTGTTTTACGTTTAAAACATATCAGCATGCTATCAATAAGTTCGAAGGTTATAAATTTTAAACTATTAACATTTTTCACGTTAAAAATAATTCCAAAAACATAATTGTTTGATATTCTTCAGTTTTTTCTTTAATCTGATCTATCAATAAAGAACACTGAGGTAAAAAACAGCTTCCTATTTTGTTAATTTGTACCAGTTCCAAATGTGTTCAGAACATATCAAAATCACTGATCTTGTCTTCTCTCTTGCGGCAACCCCATTTAAGCTAGTGAGAGGCCCATTCATGGTTCGTGTTATATAAGAATATGTGTAATGATGTCAAAAGTAGATAAGTGATATGTAATACTTTTTTCATAACTAAAATATACTAAAAATCAAGTTCCATAGTGGAATTAAAATGATAATGAGCTAATAAAAAGCCTCTATTGTAACCCCTTCTCTGTGCATTGATAGGGAACAGGTTCTATGAAAAGGATAAGAAAGATGTAAGACTATCTACATGTCTAATGGCTTGTATAGTTAGAGAATTTACAACCTAACAAAGACGTTTGCAAAATGATAGAAAATAACTATGTGAGCTAATGCAAATGCTAATCACTTTAAAATTAAAGAGGGCTAAATTAACTTAAACCCTGATAGAGACAGAAGAAAATCTGACTCCCGATAGATGCTGAGTAGGAGGAAAGGTGATGACTAAGTGGGTGCCCACCTAGAAAAAGGCAGTTTCATGGGCACCTTTAAGCAGCACTTGGGCCACATCCAAGATCAGCAAATACTTAAGCTACATTCTTGGTATCTCTCTATATGGCTCCAGACCTTACATAAATGTGCAAGTGAGACCAGGCAAAGCAAAGAATGTCCAACTTTCTCAGGTTTTTCAATCAGAAATGTACATTGGTGATTAACACTTGTAGATTTCTATTGAAAGTTGGGCATGAAAAAAATGGTGATGGATTCTTAAATTTGGTCTTGATTAGCTTAAGGACAGTCTGTTAATTACCAAAACAACCAGTATTTTCTTTTCTTTTTTTTTTTTTTATTGAATCATAGCTGTGTACATTAGTTCAATCATGGGGTACAGTGTGTGGGCTTCATATACAATCTGAGATATTTTCATCTGCCTGTTTGACATAACATTCATGAGATTTTCTCATTTACTGTGTGAAGACATTTTTGTCCTGCATTTAGTAGTTTTCTCCTGACCCTTCAAAGATGCACATCAAGTGTGTTCTCACCCTTTATTCTCTCTCCCCCCACCCTCTCCCTCCCCTGCCCTCCCTCTTCCCTTTCCCCGTCTTCTTGTGCAATAATTGGGTTGTAGCCTTCACTTGAAAGATATAAATTTGCTTCATATTAGGGCTGTATACATTGGATACTTTTTCTTCCATTCTTGAGATACTTTGCTAAGGAGGATGTGTTCCAGCTCCATCCATGT